>JAJOOO010007914.1:0-30128 GCA_029582685.1 Solanum piurae | reverse complement strand
ATGGCTTTCTTTTTTCCTTGTGCTTTTTGTTTCTCTATTGCTTCAATTTGTAGGCCTCATATATATTTTCTGCATGTACATTTGTTTATTTCAACACATGAATCAAAACATATATAAATCATATAGTATATAGTATGTATCGATGAATTAGTTAACAGAATAAAAAAAATTAGTCATACCGCAACGTCCTTGATGAACCGCCCCGAGAATACATTGTTTTCAACCAAGATAAACCTAATCTGGAAAAATTAAAATGAAACTGTACATTATTAGAAAAGTAATAATCATACGTTTGTATTGAAGAAAAGGTCATCCACCAAGTGTTCATCTTCAGGTTTTGAACAACTTGATCGTTCAAAAATGCTGAGCCGTTCTTCCGGTATCTTTCCGGTGGACTGACAACTCGACATTTGAAGGAAAAAAATTAAAGATCGATTGCTTGGAGACGACGAACCAAAAGAGAGTGTGACTGTGTGAGAATCACTGCATAACTATCAATGTACACAGAATATAGGTACCAGACCGGCAATTCGACATTTGAAGGAAACAAATTGAAGATGGATTGCTTGGAAAAGACGAACAAAAAGAGAGTATGATTGTGTGGGAATTGCTCACTTCATAACTACATATTTGTACAAAAGAATATAGGTATTGAGGTAAAAAAAAGAAGCAAAACATAATTAAATATTTTATGGCCTACCTCATTGCCAAATATTCCTTGTACTCTTTGATCGTAAATTTTTCATATATTTTTTAAATATTTTGAATTGTCAATTATTGTGACTTATAGTACTTTTTATGTAATTTATAAATATATAAATTTCATTTCAAAAAATTTGAAGGTTCCATGAGTGAATTTATGTTCAAACTTAAATCGTTTGACTCCCAAATAACGAAAAGTATCAAGACAAAATATTACACTACTACTATACTATGACGCATAGTACTAAACTACTAATACTTTTAGGGGTCGTTTGGTTTGAATTCAAGTTATAATGGGATTAATTATGATGGGATAAGTTATGATGAGATTATTTTTTATTGAGTGTTTGGTTTATTGTATTCAAAATAATAAATTTTAAGAACAATTTATTTGTTTACAAAAATGCCCTTCATGAATGTAAAAAGTGATTTAACAAAATGGTTGAAAGAGACATTTTTGTCATTTACTTATTTTATCCCGGGATAAGTTATCCCGGACTTGCCAACCAAACAACAAACTAAGTGGTACTATAATTTAATCGCAGGACTATTTGGTATTATCCTTCACACCAAATGACATCTTAGGCATTAAAAAGGAATTAAGAAAAATAGCACTTTTTTTATAGGACAGATTAATACTCCCTCCATCCCATTTTATGTGTACTTTTCAGATTTCAAGATTCAAATAAGACTATTTTTATTGTAAGTTTTACATAGATTTTTTTAACATTTTGAATTATTAATTATTGTGACTTATTATAATACTTTTTACGTATTTTACAAATATATAAATTTCATTTCAAAAAAAATGAAGATTCCTTGCACAAATTCTCAATCAAACTTAAATGATTTAACTCTCGAAAAATGAAATGTGTCATATAAATTGGAATAGAGGGTGTAAATAAATTAATATGCTCTAACTTTTTTTTTGTCTGATAAAGGAAAGATATCACCATGACAGCTTTTGGTACAATGCAAACAAAGCGGTTAATTTTAAATATGACGAAATTGCCCTTTGATCGACAAGTGATAATGTTGATGAAGACTGTTATAATAGTAGTAAAAAAACATAAATATATATGTGATTTTCTTAAAAATTAAATTTCAATCAATATCAAAATTCAGAAATCATATCTAGATCTAATAAATTATGAAATTTTAAAATGGAGGTGCGGGGAATCGAACCCCGTGCCTCTCGCATGCGAAGCGAGCGCTCTACCATATGAGCTACACCCCCGTTTGCCTATTAATATTAGTCAAAACAATATTGATAGTTATTTGCAATTTTCTTTACTTAGGTGTAAATGTCAAGTATGAGTACAAAGTAAATATTTACGGAAAACGTAACCAAAGGAAAAGATTTGGAGTGTTAAAACGTATAGTAGAATTTGCATCAGCGCAAAGCTATCCTTGTTTAAGTAGAGTCAATTATCACCCTTTCGCTCGTTGAAAAATTACATTGTATATATACTATATATTAAGTTTTCTTAACTTATTTGTGTATTCACTTATTTATATATTGAATTTTCTTACTAAAATTTTTGACTTCAACCTGTGAAAATCAACCCAACTTATGATAAATGTAATTGATCGTAACTAATTACTCCTATTATATATTTCCTAGTTGAGTTATGAATTATGATTATGTCATATGGTTACTCATGGTTAATTGGGTATAGTAATACTTCAATCATCAGTGTTTTTAAATCTTTCCTTTCCATATATATTGAGAGAATATCGACCATTTAACATACAAAACTTTCTTAAAGAGACGTATACGATACTATATTTTTCAGTTATCTAAATTAAAAAAAAAAGTATTTTCCTTATCGTTTCCCACCACATTATTATATATTACTTTGGGGTGTCAAATATGTGGATTATACTAAATTTCAGTAAGTTAAAATGAGCTAAATTGATTGTGATTGAACCGCTCAAATATTACTTGGATTGAGATAAATTGGATCAAAATATACTAAACGATGAGCTATAGACCAACCTCGTCAAAGAATCAAACATCAAAAATCTTCTTATATTATCAAATGTCGTAAGTGGTTTTTTTTTCCAAAGCCATACCAAATGCAACACATGCCCTATTGAATATTTTATGTCTTCAGATTCATGCACTAAATTTAACAATAATATCATAGTTTTATTATGTCATGCATCTATTTATTTGACATAAACATTCAACGCAGTAAGCTTTTACCCAGAATCCTCCCCTCCCCACACTCCGCAGTTAACTAACTAAAGAAAAATAGCATTCTTTTTAAGAATAGGCGTAGAGAGCTTTTTGCAGGGAAACTTGCAAGAACAAACGAAAGTTTAACTCCGAAAGAAGTACTTCATTACACATCCCACCAATAGTGGCAATAGATCATTGCATTGGAACAAGAAAAATGAAATTCAATGTGTCAATACATAAATGAAGTTCGTTGTTTCAATACATATTATTGTGGTGATTTTAAATAGGATACTAAATGTAAAGTTGCTACTCGCCTTAGGAAAAATTGGCATTATTTTGATATATTATGAGTTTTGCTACCCCTCATGCCTATCTAATGGCAATTAATTAGAATAATGCAAGAGTACATTTACTTAGTTATCACCATATAGCCACTTCTCAGAGTTGCTGGTGTACTTAACCAACTCCTCTGGTTTAAACCATAGGTTGATCTCATCCTTTGCGGTCTCGGGGCCATCGCTGCCATGGATGATGTTCCTGTATAGCAGATTGTGTTAAACTCATGTTTATGCAATCATACAAGCAGAATGGCTCGTTTGAGATTGATGCGTAGTTGTATCTTGTATATTACCTTCCGACTACAACAGCTAAATCGCCTCTGATGGTTCCAGGTTCAGATTTCTGTGGATCAGTGGCTCCGATAAGCTTCCTTCCATATCTGATCACTCCTTCACCTTCCCAAACCTGAAGAAAAGTGTATGGAGTTATTCATACTGAAGTAGTTTGGGCAAAGAGATAAAATGGCACTTGACTAGTAAAATCCTCTTACTTACCATTGCTAAGACAGGGCCAGAGCTAAGGAAATCGCACAAGCCGTTAAAGAATGGTCTCTCACTCAAGTCATGATAGTGCTTCTTTGCAAATTCCTTGGAAGGAATCACAACTTTGATTGCAACCAGCTTGAAGCCCTTGCGCTCAAAGCGTGATACGATTTCTGAAATCTGAAATAAAACAAAAATTTATCAGCCAACCGTAAAAGAGAATACATTTCCCATCAAGCATCCAGATAAAATATTAAAATGCAAAGTAACTTCTGCTGCCTCTTCAACTAAGGGATTGGTGGGTGGGAGCACATTATTGGAAGATCATATAAAAAGAAGTAGCAACAGAAACCAGTATCGTACCAGGCCCCTCTGTACTCCATCTGGCTTGATGGCTATAAAGGTGCGCTCCATCTTGAAAAAAATATAAACAGATCAAATATGTTACTAAAAGAATGAAAATGATAATAATAATAATAATAATATAACACAACACCTCAATTAAGAGGAAGGCTGAGAATACGGTACCTCAGCAGCATGTGCTTCTTGCTCCTGGAGCATGTAAGCTAAACAAAAAAGAGAGGGAAAAGATGAAATTAGAATACAAATAACTATTTCCTCGAACAAGGAAACAAAGGCAGGACAAGTTATAACTTTTGTCCAAGAGAAATGGAACGAAATGCTCAATTATGAGCACAAGTACAGCAAACTTTTTCACCCCATACCATGCAAGAGCATAGACTATTTGTTATAGAAGAAGTTCCGGATGCCATAATGCTAATGTTAAGCAAGAGACAAGGCTCCTCTTCCTCCTCACCAACAAGGTGAAAGTTCAGTAACCAACTGAACTATACGAGCCACAGAAAACTATTTCTTTAAGTAGAGGTGGAGGTAGTTAACCTTTCATACGTTCATCGAGTTTTGCTTTCATCCAAAAGAAAAATATAAGCTGGCAGTAGTAGCGAGTATTTCTGGCGTCTCATATAGGAGGACATGCGGTTTTAATGCAACTCTTGTTTTGAGCGTCCTAGTAAAAGGCTTAAATGTAGACACCTAAATGCCAGTAACTATATGAAAAGGTACAAAGCAGAAGCTTCCCCAAAGAATCAAATTTCACCACGAGGCTTTCAGAGAGGAGCATGCAACAAGTCCATGAGAAATAAACTTGAACAAACCTGCTGCAGGAAGGGCAAGGACACCAGAAATCCAAGCTCTAGATGCATTTCCAGATTCACTCCTGCCATATGAGGCTAGAGAAGGCACCACTCCTCTCAAAGAAACTGTGGCTGCTGCAGCTGCTGCTCGTCCTCCTGCAACAAAGAGAACTCAGATATCAGCATTTTCAATATAACCAAACATAGATGATCTTTAAACATATATGACACACATAAGGCATTCTCAACAAGAAACCAAGCATATAAGAAAACGGATTATCTTCAATGAGCAAAGCTAGAACAAGTACCTCACATTAGTCACACATATTGTGTGAAGAATATCCATGATTTGGAGGTACACCACATATAATATGTGCATACTTTAACTATGCAACTTAATTCTTATATACATATATCTAGTCCAAGTTTGAGGTGCAAATGCTGGAACCGCAGTACATTGAGGTCAAAAGGTAATCTTTCTTAAACCACAAAGATAAAGGTCACAATGTGTAGTAACCACAATTCATTTGGAACACATGTACTAATTCATAGACTCCTTAATTCCAAAGCAGCAGTAACAGAAGCAAAAATTCAAATCCACATACCAAAATGTCAAACACCGGGACCAAAAAATGAAAATCAAACCATTACTATGAGTCAAACATAAATAAATTACTAGGCAGACTTCAAAACAACCACTTCCTCTACGGCAAAACTAACCGCACATTATTATTCTAAAGTCAAATACTTTATTCTTCCATTACCAGATTTTTAACATTTCTAAAATATCATGGAACATTTACCCAAAAAATTCAGATTTATGGTACTTTTATAGGTAATTTCTGAAAATATTTTAGTTTTACACCACAAATCATATGCTTTTAGAACTTCCTAAAAAAAACAATGGAATATCAAGCTTAAAGCTCAAAACTTCACCCTTTTTAATAATTATAACCAGCTCAAAACTTCATAAATTAAATACAATAGCAATTACAAATCATTATTCTTTTCAAAATGGAGTCTCAAGCTTAAAGCTCAAAACTTCACAACATTTTTTTTTATAATTAACAAGCTAAAACTTAATCAATTAAAAACGATAACAATAACAAATTTCAGCTTATAATCCACATCAGTAATGAAAAATTTACCGGAAAAAGCACGAGAACTCTGCTCGTGAAAAAATGACGTTGTTATAAAGAGATTACTATATATAAGTGTTCGTTACAAAGATCATATGCTAAAAAAGCTCAAACATTCATGAATTTGTTTTGATAACCTGAGCTAAATATTCATCGATTAAAAACTATAGCAATTACAAATCTCAGCTATATAATTCACATCAGGAAGAAATATAATGATTTTATTTTAGTATAACTGTGGTGTCCGAGCCAGTTTGCGATAAAAATGAAAATTATACCTGAAAAAGCACGAGAAGTCTGCTTAGATGAAGCAGAAAGGAGTGACTTAGCTGCTCGTGAAGCAGATCTGCAAATCTGAGAATTCATCTCTGAGCTTTTTAGAGAGAGAAAGTCAAAAAATGTGTGAAGTGATAGAGAGAGAAAGAGAGTGAGAAATTGAGTGAAACTAACATAGGTTATATATGTGAGGTTCCCAATGATGTCGCGCGTGATCACACCCACATTTAGGACGCGTGAGAGAAGAAGGTTTAAGGATTCGGGCTGGGCCAAACCCTAAAGCCCAAGTTTTATTGGGCTGAATAGGTGATCCATAACACAAAATGGGTTAAACCGAATCTGATTCGTTAACTTTCCCAATTGTTACGTGTTTATTTACGGAGAATCTTAAAAACTCCGTTGATTGACTATTTCAATTCTTACTTTATTAGTAAGGATTCGATTTCACACATTGTAACTTCCTTCTCATTGAGCTAGAAAATACTAGTACGGGTGATTCACTGAATGGAAATCCCAAATTTTAGTTAGAAGAATCGAAATTGATTTCATATTGGGTTACCCTCTTTTAACAAATGATTATATCAATGAGTGGTAACATTAGTCTTAATACCTTTTTATAGTATAATTAGATTGTCATTACTTGAATGTAGATCTAACGGTTCTCAAAGAAAGTGAAAGGAACAATTATTTTTTAATGATTGTTGATTTAAAAGCTATAATAACATATTTGGTGATTCCTTGATATCATTATATTTGTCTCTTAAAAAAAATCATCTTGTCACTTTGCCTACTTCTTGTTTTTATCATCCATGTTTAATAATTAATAATCACAAGCTACCCCATTATAGTATAAAAACAAAAGAAATTATTGTGTTCTAGCTTTATGAACACACTCTACAAGCCAATTAGGAACTTATCATAAACCATATCAACAAAAAAAAAACATTTTATTTTACATCCTCATTGCTGGAGGTACTATTCTATATTCTTTTATTCTCTTTTTTTGTGTGGTTGCTTTAGGTATCTGAAATACACTGACACGATTAATTTAAATTCAAATCGAATAGGTTCATTAAGGGGATAAAACACTCACTTGCCAAGAGATTCTCCATTATCAAAGGTCATAAATTAAAGGCGAAAGAATCTCAGTCATCCCACCTAAAGGCACACTGGTAGATTTTCATAAGCTATTTTTTGGGTTGCTTTAGACATCTAGTATCCGAAACATACTGACACAATTAATTCAAATTCAGTTCGGATAGGCTCATTAAGGGGATCAAACATGCTATTGTCAAAAGAGATTCTCCATTATCAAAGCTCGAACCAAATTAAAGGCAAAGGAATCTCTGTCATCCCGCCGCACTTCTTGATGGTGCTGGAGGTACTATCTAGCTGATTCACTTTGACACTTCACTAGCAATCTGAATTACATAATAATATGTTGCCAAAGATGTCATGTAGTGGAAATACTTTAAACTGTGAACACATTTTATTTATATAGTAGTAATAATTTGACAATGACAGATAAGCTATGTACAGAATAATGGATAAATGCTAACAATTGTTCAATCAAACTTCCAAGTGAATAATAATGCCGTCTTTGCTTCAGTTTCTGGTCTATTTACAGGTTGTTGCTACCGAATACTGACAGAAAAAGATGTCCAGTCTTGGTTAGCTCATCGGGCGCGGTGCAGTTAGATTGCAGATCAGAATGATTCTGTAAAGACGCCAACCAGGAATCAACCTGCAAAACAAAGAAAGATACTATAGCATGCAACTGGAGAATGAAAGGAATGTAATGAATCTATAGATAAGATTATAGTTATGGGAAGACAACATTCTCGAGAACAAAGCACTAACACGAATAAACAAACAGGCTTATAACATGCTACTTTGACATCTATGTTACTACTTTCCTGATAAATACATGTGTGTTACTGTTAGACATACTCGTAACATCTGCTTATAATGATGGACTTCTAAGATTGTTCATGAGATACTAATTTGAAAAGACAGGATTCCGATAAAGCATTTCATGTCCAGAGAACAAGGCAACACTTTTAGTACTACTAACAGCCAGTGTGTACTCCATCAAATCATGCCTAGAAATAATGGAAAAGATCATATAAACAGAGAGGTGCATATGCATTCGCATTTACTCGAAGGTCCATTTATGAACTTCAAACATCAACACATGGAAGAAGATACCAAAACTAGGTACTTGCTGTAGATGATCCAGATACAACCATTACCTGTATTTTGGAAGCACTAGAGCATTCATATCTCAGCCCATGACGAGTTGAAATAAAAAAGCAATATCGAGTATCACCATTGTCTCGCGTCAGACAAGGCATGGCTCCAACTTCAACAACATCAGATAGGAGAGTTGAGTCTTGAGGGCTCAGATCTGCATCATGTTTAGTAGTTATACTCAAATGTATTCATGACATAGCCTCTTTGTAGTGTAAACAGATCAGAAAATTCTTCATTGTGTTAGTTGATATCAGATTGTCCAAGCTAAATAAAAGATATTATGGGTGTCTATTAAATCAAGAGAAGATAGAGATGCATTGGCTCATGAGGAATTAAAAGATACGCAATTAGAATCCCAGCATATCTAATAGTGATATACCAAACAGAGATGACAATCTCTACATCAGATGCATGGAGCTAGTGATTAATTATGTATACGCAACTAAACGGTCAGCCAATCCCAGTATAACTTAACAGTGAGCTATACCAAATAGAGATGACAATTTCTACCCTTACCATAGGTACTTTTCCTATTCCACCTACATACATGAACAGGGTAGTTTGGAGGATGAGTTTTTGGAATTTCATCAAACCATATAGACTGTGGGGCAGGAGGATTACTTAGACATACCAACACACCACACTCTACCTAAAACGAATAACTATTTCACTCCATAATTTTGGATAGCTGCAACAATTCAACTCATTTTACAGCCTCCCTCCTTGTGTCTTCACATCTTCCACCACTGTCTTCGACATTCTTGTCTCTGTTTCCATTCACCCTCTTCCTGTTTATTCGCCCATTTTGCTCATATATATTCTTAATTGATTTTATAACTTTGATGTTGAAAAATAGGGAAGATACAAGTACAGTTAGTCAGTTATAGAGCGTCGAAACCACAAGGACGGTGCAAGTGCCACTGCTCACTGGTGGGCGGGGACAAAAATTTCACCCACCTGATCACGAGGGGTGTGTGAGGTTGAGAGACAGTGTCCTTTTTGGGGGTTGAGGGTTTGAATTTCCATCTCTAATAACTAAACTCACATAGAAGTCAATCAAAATTCAAGAGACACTTAGAGGGTGTCAAACTATATGAGCAAATTTGACGTCCATCATACTACAATGAATACCATTAATCAGCATAAGCTTATAAGACATCATTTAAGATTTCTAGACTTTCCTGATAAATAGTTGGAAGATTCGGCATCCTATGAGGAACTCAAAATTGCCCAATAAAGTGTAGAGGCAAAACACAGAGAGTAATGGTACACCATTAAAAGTTTGGAATAATGCACTTACACCAAAACAGGGTAATACCCAAAAAAATACACGACTTTTGAAATTGAAAGTTCCCGTATAATTACCTATGGATGATGAATACAAGAAAATACCCGATCCCTGAAGGACAAGAAATTTTGGAAGCCAGTCATCAACTTCAGTGTCATCATCGATTGGAAGAGGTTCTCCTGGTAAAGCCTCCCATCTCTGTCGATCAAAACCAAGAATAAGATTTTCATAATTTAAGTCTGATAAATCCAAGAGATAACAAGAAAAGGACAGATGTTGGTATTTCACTACCGTTCTCAGATACAAATAACCCGACATGCGAGCAGACTGCAGTATTTCATCAATATGTTCTAATCTGTGAAGAGAAAGATATATATAGATATATCAGAACTCAAATAAGAGTACTGCTTTAGACAAATCCAAAACTTCTCAATAAAAGATACTGGAGGTTGTTCCAAAGGATGCCAGCATACTGATAACTCATATGGGATACACTGGGTAAGTTGTTGTTAGGTCTTTCCTCATCAAGTAGAAAGCCAGTCATACCATGTTACAGTTACATCTCAACTTTCTACTACCTATAAATGCGATATTATTCACTTTCCCAATGTTCTCTTTCTTGTTTTAAACGCATGGACCGGAAGTGTCTTAATTCATTGAAGAGAACTCTCACGGCAATATCTTGAAGGGTGTTCACATTTCCTACTCCAAAATTTTCCTTTTATTTATTTCTTTTTATAATGTCAGTGTCCAGGCCAACTTGTGTGCACCTCAACTAGTCCACCAAGTATCAGCTGCCTCCAACCAGCCAGGCACTAAGTAGCTCTGCCATCAAGGTTTAGGTAGGTGGGAAGAAGTCATCTAATGTAGCCTCTGCTGGGATTCAACCCTTAGTTCCCAAGTTGGCAGATGACAAGAACTTCCTGCTTACTGTTTTCATCTCTTATTTATCCAATCAACTATCCCCGATGGTTCTATGTACCCACATGTGAAGAGGCACTCAGGATGTGTCCTCTTACCAAAGGATTTTCATAACCAAAGACTAAAGCAAGTTCATATGTAGAGAGTTTGGGCATATAAGGCAGTTTATTATGCGTGCATGTCATAGTCCATCTTAGCACATTCTGCACATTTTATAAATGTGATAGAAAGACTCCATGTTTAAAGGCCAAGTCACCTAAGGAAAAAAAGAACTTAGCGAAACTTTTATGCTTTTGCTGTAAAGCTATGAATTGACATTGTAATTAGTGTAGATAGATATGCATCTATGGATGTGTTCATACTTCATATTACGCTGATAATCTACCTCCAAAGAGATGAAAAAAATCCTTCAGTTTCATTAAGCAAGAGGTGTTAAAGTAATTTACTCCATGTTTAAGACATCCCTACATTACAAAAGCATTGTAACGAGAAATATATGACCGCATTAAGCTGCAAAATTTCTTGGAACCTTTTTCCATGCTAAATCGAAGTACAGTCATATCAAAGAGGCAACAACACCAAACACAAATGTGTTTTTTTTTTAAAACTAAAAAAGAGGTGCATAAGACATAATGAGAGAACACAATTAAAGCATCAAAACATACTGAGCTTTTAAATGAGCTTCTCTTTCTTCCAAAGCAGCAATTTCTGACCGAAGAGATTCTACTTCTACAGCAGTTAAAACTACCTGCAAAGTCACAACAAACTCAGTGTTCCTTCACTTCACAAGGATAACGAATGAACTTGAGAACAATTAACTAGGAAATACCAAGTTAGATGGCAAGATCATAAGCAAGAAAAAGCTAGTACCTTTTTCTGGTCATCTGTACCAGATACCCAAGGTAGCTTCCTGGGGCTAAACATATTCAACATTGATGCAGAACTTCTCAATTTTCTTCAAGTCAATCTATAAATAGATCTATTCTAACAGGAAAGAAGCGAAGAGATAAAGGTGAGATTAATTTTGTTAAGATGACACTTTTTTCACTTTAAGAATGTTTAAGTTAGATGTCCAAGAAAAAAATACATCCAAATCTACGGACAATTCTGGTCTCTGAATAGAGTCCTCACCAACTATTGAAGCTTGAAAATAATCTCTCAGAAAAGTTCTAGTGCTCGAGGTACACCACCATGAAGTTAATATTTTCCAGAAAACCCACAAATCGGTGACTGGATAAAGTACAACAAGAATTATCGGCAAATCAGTATTTCCAAGTAATAAACTGCAAACTGCAAAATGGAAGACAACATATACATGGCAATCAACATTTCTAGAAGTTTTACAAGTGCTTTCAATGCAGTGTTACAATGAGAGTACTTTCAAAGAGACTCAGCAAATATTTTAGAATACAACACAGGATTTCAAACAACGTAGCAGCCCCAAGGCTTAGATCAAATTGCAATGGTTTAGGGAATTGTGAACTAAGTATGATATGGTTGAGGGAATTGCGAACTAAACATGGTATTTAAGTAGAGAGGGGTATAGAAGGGGGGCCCTGTTATCCCTGAGTATCGGAAGTTGCAGTTAGTCCAAGGGGTTGGCCCAAACGGACTTTCAGTCATTAAAAAAAAGAGTAACATGCCCTGCCATGGCCAAAATCCATAGTAGCTGTCAGGAATCAGTAAATAGTGGACATGCCTCAGATTTGGAGTGTAGAACAGTATCTTGTAAGCATTGGCTTGCTTGGAAGAATTATAATGGGCCTGAAAGTTTCTTCTGTCTTGCGCATTATGCTAATCGTTAAATAGCAGGAGAACAGCTCAATTATTATGGATCAATTTTTTACACTGTACCTTGACGAATTAAAGAAGTTTATAAATAGGGGTCACATCCACTTGCAATAGGATTTAATGTGACGATTAAGAGGAAAAGGTTTCCTCTATGCAACTCCGCATATAAAAGCAAAAGCAAGACCAATAGGTGGATCTACCTACCAACTTCCCATTGAAATCAGGAACCACACGAGGAAAAACATTTGCCAAAGAAGTTAACTATCTGCTTTCACACTCCATATTGCTTTGGACTATGTCATTTTATCCATGTCAACTATATGTTCTTCCCCTCCCACTACGAATGACCCGACGGCACGCTACATCCAGAGTTCTATTCCACTTTCAATAAGAAGACCACCTTTGAGCTTAATTTCAACCTCTGTCCTTCATAACTAAAGTTAATTTCGAGAGTACAATCATTGAACCATAAAACTTCTCCAAAGTAACCTAAAAGCTATTACTAGTACCCAACTATGAATAAAACATGACCGGGCATATTCCCCAATGCAATCAATCAATTAACTACCTCTCAATCCCAAATCAGTTGGAGTCAGCAGTACAACTCGTCAGATGATTCACTATAATAAAAACACTTTCTTTTGCTAGTAATGCATTCTACCCATCCCAGTAAGAATGACACAATGCTACATCAAGAGTTCTATTCCAATTCAGTAAGAAGTCACCTTTGAGCTTTACCTCAACCTCTGTCTTTCATAACTATAATTTCTAGGATACAATCAGTGACATCCCTTTCGAGCCAACAATCTATCACTACCCCACGAAGATAGAGATAAGCCCTGCATACATCCTACCCTCCCCACACCCCACTAATGGGATTACACTAGGTATGTCGTCGTTGTAATCAGTGCAACACAAAATAACTTGAACAGTAACCTTAAGCTAGTATCACTACTCAACTACAAATTAAACATGGTCAATCATAATCCCCAACACAATCAATCAATCAATTAACTACTTCTCGATCCCAAATTAGTTAAGGCCAGCTCTACAGATCATCATACTTAAACTATTTCAGCTAAAAGAAACTAAAATTGGTTCAAAAAATATAAGAGAGCTAATAATTTCTGGGATTAGGGTAATTAGTAGTAAAGTTCAAGTCTTTATCTAAATTAACTACTTCACGATCCCAAATTAGTTAAGATCAGCGCTACAAATCATCATAACTAAACCATTTCAGCTAAAAAAAAAACTAAAATTGGTTCTAAAAATGTAATAGAGCTAATAATTTCTGGGAATAGGGTAATCAGTACTACAGTTCAAGTCCGTACCTAAATTAACCGAAATTACTCCATGAAACAAAAGCAGATCCAGCTGTTCAACATTCTCAAGTTTCACCTAACTGGAAAAATCATAATTAATGGAAGAAAATGTAACGAACCTAATTAGGCGAAAACGAAGGTATGGAGAGTCGAAGACGAAGAGAAGACTTGATATGATGGATGTTATGGTTGTTAAGTCATCATGTTTGGTCCCCGTTATATTGAATATAATTGTATTAATAATGTTATGATTAATAATATCATTTTTTTTTTTTTTTTATGTATTTAGAATGTTTAGATTTGATGTATAAAGACTAATTTATCTTTATTGTTTAATAACATAGATGTGTTGGATCAATGCCCCAAATTAATTCATGTTTAAGATGCTTAACAAAATATATGATTCTTCTTTAAGTATGTGTATATTTGAAATTAACGAAAGCATTCCATGTGAATATTTGCCTTGTTAAAGTTTTATTTACTCAATAATTAGGATTAAATGGGAATATATAATTTGAAAACTTCGAACAAAAATTTATTTACTTGAGAGGCTTATTCAAAGATTATTAAAAATTAAGTGTGTGTATATTTGCAATAAGAAATATGAATATTCTGAGCAAGACTAAAAGTGGTGTATTAAGTTATTTTGCGTCGTGAAATCAATAGGTGATGAATATTTGCAAAAGAAAGAACGAAACGATTTGGAGATTGAATTTATTATTCCTATATTTATTTGATTAAAGGCATCCTCGCAAAAAAGTTTTCTTTTTTTTAAGAAATAAATAAATTATTTGTGGTTATACTGTTCAGAGTATTCTTAAATTTTTGCATTAACATGTGTCAAATACAAGATTTAAAAAAATAGAGCACCGTTCATTGTATTTAAGCAAAATTAATGAAGTAATGAACAAACCGTGAGCCGCCTTAACTAAACTTTTAGATTGTTGTTGGTTAACTGATATAAAATCTAACTGTGTTCCAATAGTTTGATTTGATTATAGGATAAATTTATACCATCAATCAAACAAATTAGGGTAAACTTTATTTATTTTGTGTTTTAAAAAGTCGTCGGTACATCTTCAACTATGATTTCAAATTTGCCACTGAAAGTGGATACAAATATGAAAAATTTATTTTACCATTATATTCATATGGTGTATAATCTCAATAAACTTAAAAACATTTGGAAAATGATTAGTTATTGTTCAGGGTAAAATATGAAGTAAAAATGTTTTTCACAAAAGTATAGTTATACGCACAATTGATCACAAATGAAGAACCAAGTATAATAAAAAAAAAAAAACTAATTTTGTAGCCATTTATAAAATTGAAGATATTAAAATGGATTGAAATAGAAATCAGGTTGGATCTTGACCCACCAAATTTGACCCGATTAAAGTGATATTTAACTTTTATAATCACAATGCAAATTTCAGCTCAAGTTTTTTTTTAAAAGTAACAACTGAATAGATAATAATTCATAACTTTAATATAGAAACATATCTTAGTAAAGAGTTTTAAAACGGATTGAAATTGGAGATTGAATTGAGGATTCTCTTAAAATGGGTTGAGATTGAACCCAATTCATTTTTGGACGGGTTACCTATGCTTGGGTTCATTTTTGACACCCCTACTTCCAGAAGTTTTTTTAAAGAGAAAAAAATCACTAATGACAACATTTAAAATAAGGCATGAGCAAGGCAAAGACGCATGCAAGTTAGAAAAAAATTACACGAAAGAAACATGATTAAGAAGATGGACGTCCATACCAGAAATCAGCGAATGGCATGGTGAGATACGCGTCCAGATCCTTGCCCAACCTAAAGAAGCACTTGAGAGAATCGCATTCCAAATATAATACGAAAACAAGAAAAAAAATATAGACAAATAACCCACAACCCCCATTAGTAGGAGAGTAATGGATTGCGGTTGCTTTCTGGGAACAGAACTAAAGAGGCAAGAGCATAAAGAAAACTCAAAAAGTTTTATTGATTAGCTAAAAGAGCAGCAAGCAGACAAAACAGAAGATGGGAATATGAGGGGGGGCATTTCAAAAACTCGGAAAAATAAATTGTCTCAATGTGTACTTTCAGGAGAATGCTGTATCCGACTTAAATTTACTGACTCAATTGACTCTGGCATCGCTGCCTCAAATACCTCAGTAGACACATCAGTGTGTGCAAGAGTACCACATTTAGCATCAACAAACTTCTCTTCTTTGACGTCATCATCAGCCCCCATCAAATCTTTAGACACAAGAGGAGCAAGGGCATCAGTTTGGCCCACCTCTTCCATAGACAACGAGTTCTCTACAATTTTACTTTCCTGAGCCACATCCACAACTGTATCACCTTCCATGCCGGCCCCTTCATCCATGCTAGTAGGGAGATCTGATTTCTCGCTCCAAACACCTCCTTCATCCATGCTAGTAGGGAGATCTGATTTCTCGCTCCAAACACCTCCTTCATCCATGCTAGTAGGGAAATCTGATTTCTCAGTCTGAACAGCTCCTTCATCCATGCTAGTAGGGAGATCTGATTTCTCGGTCGGGACAGCTCCTTCATCTATGAAAGTAGGGAAATCTGATTTCTCGGTCAGGACAGCTCCTTCATCTATGGAAGTAGGGAGATCTGATTTCTCGGCCGGGACAACTCCTCCTCCATCTATGGAAGTAGGGAGATTTGATTTCTCGCCCGGGTTCAAACCCATTGGCTCACAAAGCTCCTGAAGTGTGGTTTGTGAAAGTACAACCTCCTCAGAACTGAGAGAACTAACAGGGAGATCAGTCCCCTCATCACCCTCTTCTACTAGCCCATCATCCGCCAGACCAGAGCATTCAAGTTTACCATATACTGAACTTGAATTCTCTAATTTAGGTGCAGGATAGGACACACCTAGCTGACCAGAAAAACTAAAATGTCCACCATTTGTGAATTCAATTTCCTCCCTCCTCTTCTTGTAAAGGGAAATGGCTTTCTGCAATAGGGACACACCATCACATTATTAGATAAGAGAAATTAGACAGCGTTGATTTATGTTTATAAAGGACAAAACTGATTCACTTAAAAATTGAGCAACTAGGTTGGGTAACTATAACCCATGAAAAATTCTGTTCTCGTCTCACAATTAAAAATTGAACACAAATACTATCCCGCATTTTCTCCCTTGCTAAAAAAACATCATAAAGAGCAAATATCTTCTGCACATAAATGAAATGGAGACCAAGACCGAAGTATGATTGTTTTTCTCCTAAAACAAAGGTGAAACAAGATATGTGGAGCGAATAATATTAACAAAACATAACTGTAAGTAACCCCAACAAACATGCATTTCAAGAGTACATAATATAAGACACTAATCCTAGGTAACAGAAGCATAAGCAGCATAGCAACATACAAAATTATTACAAAATAATATAGTTGATAACGGTATTTCACTTCCCAAACTCAAAATGCATATGCATCTTGCACAAAGCACACACCTGAAAAACAGAATCAGCCATAGTAGCAATGAGTGGAACACTTGAAAATTTGCTGGGCAGCGTTACATTAGATTCTACAGCACCCTGCTAGAAGAAGAATAAACGTTAACTTCCAGTGATGAAAGATATAAATAAACAAAGAAACAACTCAGTTACCCGCTTTACCTCCAAGAACAAGATCTTTGAGTTATCAGATGTCAAGATCTGCTCAACATCCATTAAACTAGTACATTGATCAAACAACTCGGGCTCTGTCAGATCTACCGAGATATCAAGCTTTTTGAGGTAAACATTGCTAAGACTAGCTTCTTCTTTCCCCGATGACTTAACATCAATTGGTAGCTCTTCATGATTAATTTTCAAATCTTCTAGAGTGCTCCTTCCAGGAACACTGCTGGACTGAAAACTGATATCATTGCTTTCAGCATCTTGATCTGTCTTCTTTTGCTCACCCAGAGCTTGCTGAGCCAACTGAGCAGCAAAAGAATTATCTGGGCCCTGAATTGAACAGACCTCCTTCTGTGAACCAGATGGCAGCTCCACACTGGTGCCCCTTATTGGCCCTTTCCATACATCACCAATTGTCTCCCAACTCCGACTATTGTTGGACAAAGTCCTATTCTGGTCCCAGTCTGGCCTTCCATAAAAGTGAGCTTCTTCACCAAAATTGTTGGCATCCCACCCATGCAATGGGGGACCGCATGAATCATCTAGTGGAGTTCGCCAACCCATTGGGCGACCATGGCCAGAAAAGCGGTCTGCATCTGGCATATGGTAAGGAACCCCAGGGTGACTCAATTCCATTGAAGGCCTAACACCGAACATTGGTGGTCCAGGAAACTGCTGCATTGCGGGATGAAAACCAACAGGAGGTGGACCATGCTGGAAAGGCATGAAACCATTTGCCAGAGGTGACTGCCAATTTGGAACCCCCTTCCAAGCATTTCCTTGCATTCTTCCTATAGTAGGATCATTAATTCTTCTGTGACGGTTGGTTGACTTCCCTCTACAGTCGTCGTCCAAAGAGCCAAACATTGATGGGCTGTCAACCCCAGACCTAAATGGAGGAGGGGGAGGTAAAGCAGACTTTGAACTGCCTGACAAGTGACTCCCTCTGATAAAAGGAGAAGAATCAGAGGCATTATCTCCATCCATTTGAGATAGTTCATCACCTGCAAATGCATCACCAGCAAAGTCACGATTTCCTCTGCCTTCCTTAAATTCCCTGGAACCACCACCACTTCTCTGTGTTGAATCCTCAACATCAAGACTCCGGCGAACCTCGGATCTATTCAAGTGTCTTCGCTCATTGCTCGCTGAAGTAGGAGATCTATCCACCAACTGCATGGGAGAACTGCGAACATCTGATTTAAGCCGTCGTTCAGCTGAGTAATCTCCAAGAAAGATGTCCTCCTTCTGAATCATTTTCTCTGTTGAACGGGATGAAGAAATTCTCTCAATTGATGCACCAGAACCAGCATAATCTCGAGATGTTCCACCATGTCGAATCCTTTCTTCATAAGGATACTTGGAGTCTTCTTGTTTTGACAGCCTGGTAGGCACAGAAGGAAGAACATATCATTGTCAGATTTTGTTAGAAGTTAAAACTGATCAAGCAAACAGACAGACTGTTGGCAACAGGAAATTAATCAACATTAGCATCACCCATTAAGCAGAAAAACACAAGGTCCAATAAGACAACTAGATCTCTCGCTTGCGATCAAGAAGGTTTTATCGAGCAAAATTATTAAATCCTCTGGTGTGACGCACAAGATCTTTTTGAGTAAGGTAAAATGTCTTTTTTGAAAATGTGTGGTAATACCATAAGCAAAACATAGCACCTCTGCTGTTTTTGAAATATTAGCACAAAAAGTCCAATCCTCAACTTGGCATCCAAATGTTGCACTAAAACAAACAGAAATTATGTTTCATGAGAAAGGCATGAGCAATATAACCTATGATTAAGAAACTATGTGGAAGATCAACAATTTCAAGATTTTTTGGTAAGGAATAATTCCAAACCAAAAGAGCGGAAACAAAACAGAATAATTTTTATTCTAACTAACTGATAAGTTACTGGAATTTTAAAAGGGATTGAAGCCAAAATTCAGTACGAAGACTACCACTACTAAAACCAAAAGTTGTAATCATAAGTAGCGGCACCATCTTCCTTCACTTATCTCACACCAATATACCTTCAATCAAAACAGGGAAAAAGGCTTCTGAAATGCACATGGAAAAGGTTATGCGCAAATTCGCTAATCACTACTAGCATTCATTTTTCAGTGAGCAACAAGCCCATCTCTGAACTATATCACAGCCTATTAATCACAGTAACCAGAGAAATAATACTAAAGTTATAGGAAAGCCAACGTACATCATTTATAAATGTGAGTTATTCTACAAATCACAAAATCCACACTTTAAAGAACCCACGAGGTAGCTGTTTCATAATAAAATCAAATTAATCAATTTGGAAAGAACATGGCTTGCTTTGCCAATCCACTGAAACTGAGCAGACCGCATATAAAGACATAGATTTGTCTCTGCTCATGGAATAAACATCAGCGACGCATTAAATAATCAGACGTAAAAATAAGTTTTAGCATATCGCTCACTGTGTGCTCACCACGTCATTGTGTTCAGATTTGGCATATGTTCAAAAAAATAACTTCCTAGTTCTCATATTTGAAACTGATGCTGGCTAAAGAAGTCAACCAAACATCCTCATCATTCAATCAACCAGCTAATATTTTCCTTGGTAAAAACTCTCCAGCCCTACATCGCACCATCTTTTTACAGTAAATGTGGTCTCCGGGACAACTAAACACACCTTGACCTAATCTACAATACAACCTGCTACAACACACGGCAGGAAGTGCTGAATAACAATGAGCTCACACCAAGGGTTGTAGCAGCAACAAGAACTTGAGAATTCTGGGTTTATCGCCTACACCTCATCTACTTAGCCGCCTTGAGGGGGCAATGCAAATTGTAGTAGCTACTAGCCAAAAATAAGAAAAGCACACTTACGTTGGCGCAAAAGAGGTTCAAACCCTACAAGGTTACAAACATGGGAGAATAAGAAGTCGAAGCATGATTATTCAAGAAATCAAGTAAACAAATAGATGATTTCAGTTCTCGCTCATGGATCACATCTACATTGGCATACAAGAAACAGCATGTAGAAGAAAATTGGTAAATACTTGCCTGTAATTATCTCTTGTAGTATGAGGTCCAGCACTAGGCGAAGTCTTCCACCTGCTTTTTTGTGGAGTAAGTTCTGCATCAGCATTCCTCGAGGTAGACCTTCCACGATCAGTGACAGACTCTACTCTAGCACTGCTTATGGATCTCTTCTCTGCTTCAGATCGCTGATCTTTACTGCTCCGAGATCTAATATCTCCAAGGTCCTCTTTATCAAGCGCTCTCCTTCTTCCTGGCTCATCTTTATACCTTGCACGATCATAACCAGGGTTACCTTCATGCATACCTGACTTCCTCAAATGCAAATCAGAAGCATGACCCTCATCCCTAGAACGCTTCACATCAGACCGGTCACCTGAATGGTCTCTCGGAGCACGTTCATCCCCATACTTGGCATCATTGAGTCTCCTCTTTTTATCACTTTCATCTGCTTCACTACCATCCTTGCATCTGCCATGTCTTTCAAAATCGTCCCGGTGCTTCTCATCCTTGCGCCTTTTATCTCTTTCACTGTCTTCTCTATACTTGATGTCCCTCTGCTTATCATCTCTTTCACCCTCTTCATGATATCTATCTTCATCATGATGACCATCTTTCTCCCCATACTCTCGATACTTATCATCCCCATGCCTGTTATCATTGTCACCATCTTCACGATATTTGTCATCCCTACGACGACCATCTCTTTCACCATCTTCTCGATATCTACCATCCTTGCGCCTATTATCCCTGTCACCATCATCACGATATTTTTCATCCCGGCGTCTGTTATCTCTGTCAACATCTTCCAGGTACTTGTCATCTTTACGTCTATTATCTCTATCACTATCTTCTCGATATTTATCATCACGCCGTTTTCTGTCCTTATCAACATCCTCGCGATACCTATCATCCTTGTGCCTGTCATCTTTATCAACATCTTCCTTGTACTCTTTATGTTTCTCATGTCGCTGTTTTTCACCTTTAGTACGTTCAGACCTCGAAGATAACCGTCTGTCATCGCTCTCATTTATGTCAGCATCATATTTATCCCGATCACCAGGGATTTCTCTTCTCTTCCGTGCCCTTTTCTCAGCATCTTTGTCCAAGTCAACATTTGGTACCTCATTTTGGATAGACCACTCTATAATAAAGGACAAAGAGAATTTACAAGATAAAGGTTAAACACTTGGCAATTACCCCTTTAGTGAATAGGAATCACATTAACCAACATAGTAACGATTAGAGCAATGAAGCAATAAAAATAACAACACCAAAAAGTATCTTGATACCATAATTATTTTTACTGGATAACCTCTAACACCAATCTTTACAGGTCCCCCACATTACATAGACGTATATGATCCAACAAATAATCCTTCTTTACCATGACATTACTACAGCTTGGCTTAGTATATCCAAGATACACTTGCACACTTAAAAGAAAAAATGAATAGTGATGCAATAAAATGTTCATGCAAAGCAATTTCATGGACTAGCAAAATTCAACTTCAAAGCCAAGCTAAAACCCACAACTCAGACGGGAGAGTAAGATAATCCTCTAACACCAATCTTTACAGCTCTAACATCAAGTTACAAAAAATATCATGTTCACTACATGGAAGCATAGAGGAAATTCCACAAACAAACACCCAAATATACACATTTTCTTAAATAAGACGAGACCAAATGAATGCAATACAAACGTAACTACAGCAGTTTCTCTGGCAATTCACCATCAGGAACAAAATCACTCATGTCATAAATGATAGAGACAATCTCCATTTCCTTTGACCATGTCCTCCACATCTACCAGACCAACGAGAGTGAGGGAGGGATCTCGTTTTGCCTTATTTCCATGAAGGGCTCCTAGTTTAAAGTTTAAAACAGTTTCCCACTAGTGTACCCAACTCAATTAACGTGGAAAAGAATCATCTAAATTCTGGACAAAATTTAAGACGGGATCCTACTACTCTTATACCAGACATAGAGGGAGCTTCCCCCACCAAAAGGAAAAAAAATTTGACATGTGCATCTCCACTGCAAATTCATTATGCAACCATACCTACTTAGATGCTTGAACAAAAGAAGGGTACAGAATTTACTTTCCTGGAGTCACATTGGACCAGAATGTTATACCCATTCTTAATCTTGGAAATGTTAGAACTTGAACATGTTAAGATATCAATTATCGTTTTAATCTCGGAAATGTTAGAACTTGAACAAGTTATGATATCAATTATCGTTTTCTATTAAAATTATGTTGGGATATTCCTAGAAGGTAGTAACAACAACTCACTAAAACCTAAGACAATGAGCCATGAGCATGATCAAGTCTTCCTATAACCGAATTAAACATTCCAATAAAACAAATACCACTCAAATAAGTTACCTTACCAGCAGTTTCTCTACCTTTTTTGTTCTGCTTTTCTTCACTAACATCACCAGATTGAGACCCTTGTTTCTTCACATTGTCAACATCATCGCGCTTACTCTCATGACCCTTCTTTTCCCTGTCTGACCCTCTCTCCTTTTCCTTCACCTCCTTGGAATCCTTGCCTTCTTTTCGACCAGAATCCTTCTCAGATTTCCTCTTTGACTCCACTCTTCCACTCTTACTCTCTTCTTTTTCCACCAATGAGGCAACATTACCTTCTTTCTTACTGCTTTTACTCTTGGAATCACTTGAGCTCTTTGTTTCCTTCCCCTTAGAACCCTTATCTGCATCAATTTTCAAACTTTCTCCCTTCAATGCACTATCAGCAGCACCATTCCATCTATCAGCACCACCACTACCCGCCTCTACCTTCTCTTTCCGACGCTTGGAAGAAACATACTCCTCCGAAGCATCACCATTTCCATACCCACTTAGATCTTTACCATCCTTACCTTCCTTAGATTGGGAAGAATGTTTTCTCTTCTCACCAGAACCTGAATGGATTGAATCCTTAGAAACCCTAGCCAGACTATCCTCCTTACTACTCCTCTCTTTTTCCTTCTCCTTCTCCTTCTCCTTGGTTTTCATTTCCTCATCTGAATCCGAGTACGAATAATCCCTACCCTCCTTCGGACTATGCTTACTCTGCTTATGCGATTTATGCTTTGAACTTCGAGGCATGACTGTAAATATCCCAAAACCTAAACCTAAACCTCTTTTTTCAATCCCTTAACCTCCGAAACCCTAATTCACTCTCCGACACTGTAAACCCAATTCAAATCTAAAAATCAACCGCCGGTTCCCCCAATCAGTAGAATGACACAAACTTCCACAAACCCTAACTCCCTTCCAGTTCCACAACAACAACAACACAACAGCAATTAAACAGATTCCATCACAATCCCCCACCGCCGGAATGCAACCGATTCGAATCTGCCGGAAAACTCGCCGGAAACTTCCAGAAAGATCTTGACCTTAATTCTTCGAATCGGTTTTCGATATAGAATACAACAATATAGTGTACAGTATACGTATGTAGATACGTATAGAGAGAGAATTTGTAGAGAGAGAAGAGAAATTGGGGAAATTTATTGAGAGAGAAGATCGGAGGCGATGGGTTTGTTGGCTGCTAAAAATTGAAATGTGGATTCGAATTGGGGTATCACAGATAATGGGATGTTATGTCGAAAATAACCTCGATGATAGTTTGTTTTTACCATAGAGTTAGGGCTGACACCTACTATGTAACACTCTATATAAGTACTCGATTAAATAACGAACTGTTTTTAGTCGAGGGTATTTATGAAATTTCTATACTTGAATACTGCCTAAAAGAGTATCGAAGCAAGCGCCTCTTCGTCAGCGTGTCTACTTCTAGTCGAGGGTATATATAAGATCTCAATACTTCTTACTACTATCTAGAAGAGAGTCTAGATACAGCTTTCTCTAAAAGAGTCTAGATACAACTAATTATCGATGTGTCTACTTCTATCCGGGGAGTATCTATGAAATTTCTATTTTACTATTGTCTATAAGAAGTTTAGAAGTAGGCGCCTCTTTGTCGACGTGTCTACTTCTAGCCGAGGGTATATTTGTCAAATTTCTTTACTTTTTACTACTCCACTATCTAGAAGAATCTAGAAGCAAAAACCAATTTATCTACGTGTCTACTTCTAGTCGAGGGATATTTATGAAATTTCTATACTTTTTATTACTATTTAGAAGAGTCTAGAAGCAGGCGCCTCTACGTTGATGTGTTTGTTTTTAGCCGAGGGTATTTATAAAATTTATATACTTTGCTTTCATATCGAAGAGTCTAGAAGTAAGAGCCTCTTTGTTGATGTGTTTGCTTCTAGCCAAGGGGTATTTATGAAATTTCTATACTTTCTCCGAAGAGGTGCTTGCTTATAGAAGCGGGTAGGTTTTCGTTGACGTTCCTGCTTCTAATCGAGGGTATTTATGAAATTTCTACACTATTTACTATTGTATAGAAAAGTTAGAAGTAAGCGCGTCTTGTCGACATGTCTATTTCTAGCCGAAAGGTATTTATGAAATTTCTATAATTTCGCGAATGAGGTGCTTGCGCTTCTAAAAGTTGACTACTCTTCATCGACGTGTTTGCTTCTAGTCAAGGGTATTAATGAAATTTCTACTTTACTACTCTCTAGAAGAGTTTGACCCATCTTCGCCGACACGTCTACTTCTAATCAATGAGTAATTATGATTTTTCTATATTTTCATCGAAGAAGTGTCTATGTGTAAACCCCTTCTATATAGTAGTAACACTTACTCTTTTTTAATTTGTTTTTATTGTTCTTTTAGTCTTTTGTAAATTTGAAAATTACACAAAAAGATTTAATATAAATTTAAGGAAAATCTACTTATTATTTTGGATTATAATTCATGAATAACAAAAAATAATAATCATGAACAACATGAAAAAATGTAAACAAGTTGAATTAGATATGTTTATAAATCTCCAAGTTGAGTTTGGTTCTAAAGCGAGCTCAAGTTCGATTGAATTTTTAGGAGTTTAGATTTCATCTTATTCGTAAATTTAATGATATCAAATTTAACTAGAATTTTTTCGAGCTTTCTTCGCTAATAGCTTATGCAATTGTCGACCTTATAAAGCTCGCTAAACTTTGCTTCCCTCTCCTTTTACTTATTAAGTAGAAATCGCTCTCATCTGACAAACAACTTGTTTCAAGCTTTGAAAATGAGTCAAGAAAAACGAGACTTGATACTTTTAGTGACATTGGAGCGTCTAATATAATTGACCTTCTCTCTTCATATGTATGTTGCTTTAAGAGTCATTAACAATTGAATTTAGTACAAAGACAAACTTCGTAAAAAATTGTTGTTAACTAATTTGTAATTAGAATTCCATCTACGAGTCACGATTCTCTCTTTATTTTTTTCAAACCACGTTTAAAAAAATTGAGAAGTTATCAAAAATAATTTTTCTACCTCACAAAAATATAAATAAGGCATGTACCCCATCATTTTCAGACACCGCTTGCGTATGTTGTTGTCATAAGTCATGATTCTCTACGAGTATATCCTACAAGTGTTCAATATACGACACTGTTTATTTATATAAGTAAATGTAAGATTTGAAATTTACAAGTTTCTACAATATTATATATTAATAATTGAATTTACGGTCAAATATTTAATGAATCATATAGAGAAAATAAAAAACTCATTTCGTCCGGATTCTGGCTATTGATAGAAACAATTCATGCCCAAATTTATGCAGATTCAATGTTTACACTAGATTAATAAACACATGATATACAACTTTTGTCAATACTTTTTTTTTTTTATCTCTAATTGTGTTTAATCATATATATTAAACATTTTTAAAATGCACACTTTTATTTAATTAACTATATCTTCTACCAGACCCCTCTCACATGTGTGGTCCTGACTTTTAGAAATTCCTTTTGATAACAGGTAGCAACATTGATCATCATGTTAAAGCATATAATCATTTCTTCAAAAAGCTTAAACTAATAAAGAAAACACAATATACCCTGTGTAATTTCACAAATGAATATAAAAATTATGGTTTACTTTTAACGCAATCCCTCACGTGTGGTCCTGATTCTTTTACAAGTAGGGTGTAAACAGAAGTGCAAGTAAATCTTTTTCCAAGGAAGATAGACAAAAGTTAAAAAGATAATGTACTATCTCAAACTGTAACACCATTCATGTGTTTCATTTGTCAATTGAAGATATCAAAACAAAAACAGATTGGTGGTCAGAATTTAAAAGGACAAATTACAGTTTCCCATTTCTACAAAACACTACTTCCTCTCAACTCATCCTCCACCATCATCTTTCCCAAATCCAAGTTCTTGAAAAAATCAAAACCATGGCTTCTGCTTCTTCCTTTCAACTCTCAAGCCTTCAAATCCAAACCCCACCTCTTAAAAAATCAAACTTTCTTGGTCAATCTGTCAATCTCAACCTCAGTAGTAGTGTTCATACCAAATCAACTATGAAATCATCTTCAAAATCAGTTACACCAATAGCAAAATTCAATCTTTATGAGATTCTTGGAGGTAGAGGTCTCTGTAATGGAGAAGAAGGTATAGAGAAAGAGCTAAAAAAGTCGATTTCCGAAGAACAAAAGGCAGCAGGATCAGCAGCAGCAGCAGCTAGAGACGATGATAATCAAGAAAACAAGGAGACTGGGGAGATACCGGAGGACGGATTTGAGAAAGAAATGATGGGGTTTACTGGCGGATTTCCGGGAGGTGAAACGGGTCTAAAGAAATTTATAGAGAAAAATCCACCACCACCACCCAAGAAAACAGAATCAAGTATGGTTTCTGGTTTTAATCAAAGTCTTGTAAAGAAACCAAAGCCACCTGAATTACCACTTTTGTTACCTGGGATGATTGCTATTGTCAAGAATTCTAATAATCCATATTATATGTATTGTGGGATTGTGCAGAGGATTACTGATGGGAAAGCTGCTGTGCTTTTTGAAGGTGGGAATTGGGATAGGTTGATATCTTTCAGGCTCGAAGAACTCGAACGTAGAGAGAAAGGACCACCAATGGTGAATCTTAAGTCTGTGATACTTGAGAAGATGGTAGAAAAGAGCTCTGAAGCTTGAATTGCTTCACTTTTTATTGAGTAGATTGTTTGTTCTTTTGTCTTTTGGGTTGTTGTACATACAAGCTATAAGTTTTGTAATGGCAATGGCATAATAAGAAATGCAGAATGCTTCTGTGCAGGAAGAATCTGTTCCAACTGAGAAGTTCAACTCTCGAAAGAACTCTTAACAAAAACAACGAAAAAAATAAGAATCAGATAATTCAGATTGGTAGAGGGGTGGGTTCATTGTCCAGAGAGTTTCAAACCGTACAGATTGTTTAGTCAAGTATTCAATATGATTGCACAAGATCTAGCTTCGTTCAAGTAATGGATCCTAGCCAATTGTAATGTTCTTCTGATCAATTCATAGATCATTACATTCCATTAGCAATGAGGATCTCAAATATCACACTTGATCAAACAAAGAGAGATTCAACAACGAAAAGAAAGTCTAGCAGAAGTAACGACATACAGTATTTAACAGTGTGTAATAAAACAATTCTTACTTTTCACAAGCATGAGGAAACTCTGATGCCACATATGGACCATATGATATGGTGGATTTTAGACTCCATCCAATTTGACAGCAGGTCGATATCGATGTAGATAAGTTCAATAATGCTAGCTAGCCTGAGAGAGAGTATACAATTGGTGCAAACTGCAAGATCTTGATAGATTCTCAAACATATGGACCAAACTTTTATCATGCATAGTCTGCAAATGTTTACATTCAATATCAAAGGGTTCAAATTCAATAATGCTTAACAATGGAATGGGGTAGTAAGCCAATCCACACATTAACCTCCACTGTCTAATGATCATTAATTAAAGACGTCATTTGCAAAATACACTTATAATTCCAGAAAGCTGTGTCAGTTACACCATACATGCAAAAGAAATCACCCAAATGTAAGCCAGATGTCGAAAACTATGTCCTCTGTCTGCACATCTTCGCCTCAAAATTAGTTGCAGCCACCCAACTGTAAAAGTGGAAAAATATTTCAAGGGTGGTTATTAGCAGATTTGCATAGAACTATCTCTACGACAAAATTGTTTGGCTTGAACTTATCAAAAATGGCATCGTGAATCTGCGTTCCCAGGTCAGTATCTATATGTTTGTGTTTACATCTTAAGTGCAAACTGCAGAATGTGAAGTGATGGAAATGAAGATTATATAATTAACACAGTAAGGCGTGGACATATTGATTGAGGCCCTGTACATTCTTTCACTGTTCTTCCAATTATGAATTTGCTATTGTTTTGACAGTATCTCAATGAGACTAACAGAGAAAGATTGTATTTCCCATACAAAGAATAATTAGATGAAACCCTCTAATTTCAGTAGCTCCTATTCTACACTAATAGAAGTCTAAAAAATGCTTTAGAATAGGTTTCCAGTTCCATGGAAACAATACCTGAACAGTAAAACAAAGCTGAAGCAAGAAAAATAAGAAATGCAAAGTAAACAACAACATACCCAGTGTAATCCCACAAGTGGGGTCTGGGGAGGATAGTGTGTACACAAACCTTACCCCTACCTTATAGAGGCTGTTTCCGATAGACCCTCGGGTCAAAACAGATGAAAAAGACGACAACAACAACAAGCAGGGATAACAACAAGAAAATACAATAATCAAACCTAAAGAATCAACCAATAGAAATAGAAATCTAAGAATACGAAAATACAAGACATTTATTTATTCTCCATGAATGGGAAAGCAAAGCACTCGACAATAAAGAAATATATGATTTAACCAATACCATATAAAGAAATATATAGGGTATTCCCTATAATAAAAAGAAGGAATACGTTGGGGATTATCCATCTTCCCACAATGTAATATTCGAGTTCACTTGGCATAAAACTGAAGAAAACAACAACCTTCATGATTTATAACTAGATTATCTTATCAAAGGTTCCTATATTCACTAAGCATTTTCAAAGTAAATGATAAGCTTTATTTTTTGTGTTACTACCATGTGAAGTGCTGACTAGTTAATACTCCCTTCATTTCAATTATGTGGCATAGTTTGACTTGATACGGAGTATAAGAAAGAAAGAAATACTGACTTTTGAAGCTTGTGATGTTAAAAATGCATGAGACTTTATTACCAAATTCAGAAAGGTGTCATACTTTTTGGAATGGATTAATAAGGAAATAGTGTACATAAAATGAAACAAAATACAATGGGAGCAGTTTATACATACCAAAATGGACTCAATTTCCTCCTGAGACACCGGTGTTCTTTTAGGTTGGTCAGAGGCCTTCCCTGCAACAGACATGCTAGATGGGGATCTTGAGAAAAATGTTTGAGGAACATTATCAGTTGCAGAAGTTTTCATATGTTGTGAGTTCTGCTGCATGGAACCTGCACAACAAGAAACTTCTGACTAAAGAATATGGAAAATCAGCAAACAATCGATCACGCTAAAAGCTAAGCGCAAGTAGTAAATAATAGAATTGCATGCCAGACAGGACTCCATGTCAAACAAACAAGATCCTCTATTAGCACCTCTAACTCTCTCCTCCCTCCTTCCTCCTTTTTCTGTATACTGACTG
>JAJOOO010007913.1:0-18317 GCA_029582685.1 Solanum piurae | reverse complement strand
TGAGGGAAGGGAATCATTTAGCGGATTACTTAGCAAATAAGGCCATTGAAGAAGGTAATTGCATATACACAAGTTTTCAAAGCATGGATATAAGAGGGAGGAGAATAATTAACAGTGACAAATTAAACACCCCATATTTGAGAGTATCACCATAGTGGGAGAATGGGGAAGGGAAGGCTACAGCAACACATATACAACATTTGCACTGAAAGAAGGAGACGACAAAAATGTGAAATGCTTTATAGCCGAGGCTATTCCAGCCAGCAAAATGGAATCGGCAAAAAGTGGGATCTAAGGGAACATGGGAAGTGTAAACCTGGAAGACATCTTAAACATTGTCCAGAGGAGGCGGATTGAAGATGTAATTCAATCAAGCACCACTTGCAAATCAGACGGTATAAGACAACAAACATGGATGAAAGAAAAATCGGAAACTGTTTGGAAAACAAACCTTGGCGTAAGATGTCGTCCGTCAGACTGGATCCAACATACAGGGGGAATCATCCCCATCACCAGGGAACACAACTACATAAGGGGAAGATTTTAGAACAAGGAGTTTGAAAGCAAAAGAGAGCGAGATGAAAAGTATTCTTACTATTGTAGCTGAGAGAAAGAATGCAATCCAGAGCAGGAGGAGTCGCAAATGGAGGTTCAACCACGACAGGAGTGTTGCAGTTGGGCAGAATCGAAGAGATGATAAAAATGGCAATTAGGAAACCTAAGCTAATGGAAAGTGATGAGTTGGGAGAAATACAAGGACAATGTTCGTAATAGGCCCTTTTATTTACTATTTGCTTTATTAATTCTCTGTCTGTTTGGACTTGGGCATTAGGCCAAATGATGTAACTCTTTTTTTCTATCAATAAAACTGAAAGTTAACAAAACAAAAATTATAACAAGCATTGCTGGTTTTCTCATTTGTTTTGTACAGCATATGCTGCCAGCATTTTACGTGTGTTATAGTAAAATGATAAGCAAATGGGAGGAGATTGTTCCAAAGGAAACATCAACTGAGATCGATGTATGGCCAGACCTTGAAATGATGACCAACGAAATCATTTCTCGCACAACATTTGGGAGTAGCTATGAAGAAGGAAGAATAGTATTTGAACTTCAGAAGGAACAAGCTGAGCATGTAATGGAAGTAGCACGCTCAATTTATATACCTGGATCTAGGTTCTTGCCAACAAAAAGAAACAAAAGAATGTTGGAAATTGAAAAGGAAATTCAAACAACAGTTAGGCGTATCATTGACAAAAGATTGAGGGAAATGGAAGGAGGGGAGACTAGTAAAGATGACTTATTAGGCATATTACTTGAATCCAATATGAGAGAAATTGAACAACACGGAAGCAAAGATTTTGGAATGACAACAATTGAAGTGATTGAAGAGTGCAAGTTATTTTATTTTGCTGGACAAAAGACCACTTTAGTGTTGCTCGTCTGGACAATGATTTTGTTGTGCCTACATCCAGAGTGGCAAGTACGTGCCAGAGAGGAGGTGTTGCAGGTATTTGGAAATGATAAATCAGATTTGAAAGGATTAGGTCGCTTGAAAATAGTGACCATGATCTTGTACGAGATGTTAAGGCTATTCCCCCCATTGCCAACATTTGGTAGAACGAATAAAGAATAAGTGAAACTGGGGGAGCTAAATCTACCAGCTGGAGTGATACTCATAGTACCTGCAATCTTAGTACAATATGATAAGGAAATATGGGGTGAAGATGCAAAGGAATTTAAACCAGAAAGATTTAATGAAGGAGTGTCAAAAGCAACCAAAGGAAAATTCTCTTTTATCCCATTTGGAAGGGGGCCTCGAATTTGCATTGGACAAAACTTTGCGATGATGGAAGTAAAAATGGCATTAGCAACGATACTACAAAGGTTCTCCTTCGAACTCTCTCCATCATAAACACATGCTCCATTTGCAGTAGTGACTATTCATCCTCAGTATAGTGCTCCTCTGCTTATGCACAAACTCTAAGATGATATTTTACATCATTAGTGTTGTATGATCGATACTAATTTGTCACATGATGACTGAAGTCATGCTTCGAATTTAAATGTTCAACGTTAAATTGCAGCTTGGTTAACATTATCAAAATTTATTGGTCAACTAAAAAAAAAGGTCTCGCCCAATCGTTGAGCTTCGCGTACTCTACCTACAGATTCAGAGAGATGTCATCTAAATGACTTTTAAGGGTAATCACTGATAGCATAATGTCATGATAATTTTTTAAAAATAACAAGAGTCTTTGATTGCTCTCTCGACTAAAACAAACAATTCTTTCACTTTCCAAATATATTTCATTAAGTATACAAAAAGTGGGGGACTATCTATATGGAAAACAAATTGAGCTTGGGGGTGGTCTAAAGGGGTTCAACATATTGAAACATGTTTAAATAGATTCAGGCTTGATGAATCAGAGAATTTTGACTCATTTAAGGCTACTTATTTCACCAAAAAATGTCTTCAATGTCACTTTATGTATATTTCTAATGCTAAAGTGTTGATTTGACTCTAAAAGGCCCAAGGACAAGGAAAAGACAAAATCACTCAAAAAAAGCCAAGAATATAGAAAAACAAAGAAAAAGTGAAGATGATGCTTTCCAAGAGAGATTGGAAACTCGCCAAAGTATCAAGACCTCACTAAATGTGACTAAGACTTCAAAAAGCTCAAACTAGGTCGGCCTGAAAAGAAGTAAATGGTGACTCGCCAACTCAGTCAGTGAGGTGCTTTGAAATTGCCAAAACAATCTGAAAGTTCTGCTAAAATCTTTAAAAAAAATGTGAGGTAAGGACACAATTAGTGACTCGCTAACCAAATCTACGAGCATTGGTTTTCACGCCAAAAGATTCTGGAAGTTTTGTTAAAAATAGATGTTAGCTTGGTGAGCATAAGTGATAATCTATGATTCGCTGAAATTGAAAGGTGGAGTCTATCGAGCTCGTCAATAACTAGTTCAACCATGAAAGCTTTAAAGCTCAACTAAAAAGTGAGATGAAATCTTTGTCGGCGACTCACCGAGTAAGTCGACGAGCCCAACTAACATCATCATCGATTTAGTCCCAATGTACAAATATTTTCAACTTTTGGGAGAATATAAATTACTTAGGAGGAAGAGAAAAAATCATCTTCTATCTTTGCCTATATCACTACTCAAAAATTAAACCCTACTTTCTCTCCTTCTGATTTCCACCCAAAAATTCTCCATTGTAACCTTATCATGTTTGGTTGTGATTTTCTTTATCATTTTTCACCTATAAGGGAGAGACTAAAGAAACAATTCAAAGAATTCCAGATTTGGAGGAATCGGAGATCTACATACTGTGGTGATGGAGATAGATTTAGTCACTCGGCTCATATATGTCAGTCTTCTTCTCGATATCACTCTCGCCCCATGGTATATCAATTTTTTGTAGAATCTTGCATGAACGTCAATAATTGTGAACTATGTTTTTCGTTCTTTTGCTCTATTTGTTGGTCTTGGTATTGTTTACTGATTTTGACATCTTCATTCTACTTCTGAAGTTTTTAAATTTGTACTTTGTTTTCATTCTACTTATGAATTTCTTGAATTTTTACTTTGTTTACCTTTTGGGCTTCATAATCGTAGTTCTTTGTTAATTTTGACAAATTTAATTGTTTGATCACATGCCTCTTATAAGAATTCATGTGCATCTTTGCAGGTTCTATTTTATGTAACTTATATGTCCATCATTGAACAACTCAAGAGTTACATTATTTATTACTACTAGACAATAATTGTAAGCAATATGTCATAACATTAAGAATGACTTTCGATATAATTTCAGTTTCCTATTTTGGGTGATATATGCTTTTTGGATAGTTTGTTTGGTAATTCAGTGACTTAGTGTTGGAGAACCAATTATTCTCCGATTATATTGAATCCTTTTTGTCAATTGGTTTCTAATTGTATCATCATCTCATGGGACAACTCATTGATATAAGGACTTGATAGTGAGAGGATACTAACATAAAAAATGAAACTTGTGTCAAAGGTGAAAAAGGGAAAATAAATAACAGAAGTTGATTAAATGAGCATATCAATATTTTGGAGTATAAATCAGAGACAACTGTGATGCAAGCTGAATTTAATTAGACTTTGAATAGAGTTGGGTGCATGTCAGGCTATGCAGTTGTTAAAGTGTATTATATTGTTCGAAGTTAAAGTGAATAGAGGTCGATTCTTCGAAACTTAGTCATTCTTTAGTTATGTAGGTTAAATATATAGAAGAATTTTATCAAAATTTATACGAGCCTTTGTTGATTCACTCAATTTTTGAGAAAATGAGCAACTTGATTATGTTTATTCATGACTTTTGAGAGCTACCAAATGAAGTAAGAGGTAAAATGAAGATATCTTAATTTTCGAGTTAAGAATAAAAGATGCCTGAAATTAGATTTGAAGATGTGGTATGATTATTTTTAGTCCTCTGTTTCTACTTTATGGAAATTGAAAGGAGGGAAAACTCCATTTATAATCCTTTAGCATACTTTATGCATTTACATTTTGAGAAAGCTATGGCTTAATCACGAGTTCATTTTTGCAAAAGATTGGACATGTCCAATCTTAAAACTCTTGAATAGGGTAGGCATTGCATACCTCTTGTACATGTATTTTGTTATTTGTTATTAACATACGATGTAGGGGTCATTCCTAACGCCCCATATTGAAGGTGGCTTTAAGCGGAAAAAAGACTCTTTCACTGTGCATTTTAAAGATTTAAATCAACAAATACCTTTAATATAATTTGGAATTGTGAAGAGTTGTATAGGTCAATACGATCCTTTTGGTCCTATCCTAGCAAAGGATATGTTGTGACTATCTTTGGAGTGAGTTGGAAACATAATATGTTACATTTTATGTGGTCATTTTATTACAGAAGTTAATAAAGGCTAAAGTTACTCCATCCACCGAGTGAGACAGAGGGAGTGATAATTTTGGCATTTCAGTAGTTTCATCATGAATGTGGCTCAAGGTTTTTCCATCAATTATTGCCACTACTTTTATAGAGTCTGATATACAATTGTTGAAATTTCGAATGTACAACAAGAGTAGCTACTATTTTTTCCAGGTAACACGCCTTTTTTTTGTTCGGTCTGGGAGAGTTGCATGGTCAGTTATGTATTCTGTTTGTTTGCTGAATGTGGATGAATATATTTTGGTATTGTCTTTTTTATTTGTTTGGTTCTATAGTTTGTATGTCCTCTATAACCAAAAAAATTGCGTACACTCAAGCCCTAATCTTCATTGCATTAAACATTACTAAAGAATGACCAAGTGTCTTGAACAACATATCGCTGCAAAAGTTTCTCAAAGATACTTTTATTATACAAGGAGGTAGTGTTTTAAATGATACCATTCTGCTAGTTTCTTTTTGACATTGTGGTATGTTTGTTGTTCTCTTTTCCAATGTTTTCAAGCAAGTAAATTTTATTAAATAATTTACATTTGTAGGTTATTTCTTCCAGAGTAATGGACTATTCTCACCTTAAAAAAGCTCATTCCATCACGTGTATTTAAGAGTTCAAATAAGGGAGATAAATGAGAAAAAACATGGCAGCAGCTTCAGAACATGTGTTTAGTTCTGAACATTATAGGCTTATATAATTGTTTCATTCCGTTCACTACTTTATCAAATTTATTGGGCGTTTATGCTTGTTTTATTTATCTCAGGTATGCCAAAACCAAGGTTTATGTATTTTATTTATCATGACTCTCTTTTCTCTATTTGATGTTTCGTGTTATGGCCTATATTACATTGCTATTGGATAATTCTTTATGCCCTTACAATGAAGCGAAAAATTCTGCACATGATCAAATACAAATACATCCCGTTCAACCTAACGAAGCAGGTGAGATCAACAACTAATAAGTTATGTTTTCGAGTAGCGTTAGTTGCATGTGTAGAGAAGATTTGATTTTGTTAGTCTCATTTGGTAAGTATTAACTAATTATTTCTACATAAGCACTTTAGGGAAAAATCATTAAAAAGTGGCAGTATCCCTAGAGCAGACATAATTTTGTTATTTTTTTAATCTTTCATGGAGGAAGAATTAGGCCAAAGGGAAAATGAATTAAAGGATAGATGAAGTTATTCAAGATTTTTTTGCTTATGGCATTTGTATCTACATTCTACTCTAACCTGGATACGGGGTTCCCCAAATGTAGTTTGTTAGTGATCATCTATTTGTTTTTGTTTTTCCCCCCAGATTTTATACTCGTATTTAACAAAAGAGTCTAGCGTGGAGCACATAGATAACTAGATTTATAGTTTTGTAGCAACAATTGATTTGAAAATGAATTTTGTTGTAGTGAAAGGGTCTGCAAATAGGACACTTGAGGGCATCTCGGCTCTCACTTAAAGCACTTTCCAGTTCAGCTTTATCTGCTTCAATCTTTTATGTTTGCGTAATCAAGACACAACTTCCAATTCAAGTGTCTACGATCGTACAATAGTAATATAACCCAACCAAGGGTTGGGGTCGAGTCAAAAGGGAGTAGTTTTTCCTTCAAATTCGAAGATTAAACTTTGACACAATCTCTTCAATGTTATACTTGTTATGCTTTCAAGGATGTTGTTATATCCCGCAAATTTCAATCCAACTTCACAAATAAACACAAATTTAAACAAACACTAGAGTAGAACTTGGGGAATTGACCAGCCAATTGTCAAATTTTACTTACGAAGGTGAATATTGATACTAACAGTAGGTTATTTTGTTGTAGGTAGGTCGGGCCTTATATAAGATAACTTTCTCTCGAACAATTACCTTTTCTATGACGAATTCTCTTGAACTTCATCACTGATCGGAAGATGCCCAGCCCTTTGTCCTCATCAAACCCACTCTCTCGAGCTGGATACAAAGGATAGATTGTGCATTTCACTCTCTCGAGCTGAAATCCGGATAACCCACTACTAAGGATGTTGAGATTGCTACCTTGGTTTTGTGCTTCTCTCTCGAGCAAGCTCATAACGCGGAGTTAGTTACAATAAACATGCAAAATAACTTCAAACACACATCAACAATCCACTTCAAATTAACCTACCCGTTTGTATTTCAACAATACCCACTTCGCAAAACACAACAATTGGCTTCATAGTCAAAACTCCAAGAGAAGGGTTTTAGCCACTCATGTCAAAAATGGAAAAATCAACATCTATCCTTTTCTCCATAAGTGAATCCATAGAAATGAGAAGTTTATAAGAAAATCAACTAAAAATCTTCTTGATTACAAAATCTCTAAGAAAATTTAGACAAAAATCACTGTCAAGAACTTTTGGTAATGTTTCCTCTCTAATTCCTTCGTTTCTCTCCTTTCTGAATGAATTCTCTCTTCTCCAAAACTCAATTTAAATAAGTCTGATGTGTGACTGCTAAGGACCATTCGGCGAGGTTAGTCGGGTGTCGCCGATAGGTCACCGACGTGTCGATAGTTCAATCTCGCCTTCATTTTTCACTCTTTCTTGGTTCGTCTACTGTAACTTTAGGCGGTCCAGATCGGGATCGTTGAACGCTTCCGCGATTCACTATTTTTCCTATTATCTCGCCCATCAGCATGTGTTCAGATCTTCTTCTTTAATCTTTGGTGAACTGCTTTTCATTCGCCGAGTAGATCGGCGACACGCCGACTAGATCTGCTGCTCGCCGAAATTTCTCTCTTAGCTCCGGTAATTTGTAACTTTAGGCAGTATCATGGTTGTTCGGCGAATCGCCGACTGCTCCTTTTTATCAGCTAGTTGACGTTGTCCTTCAGGGCTTAGCACATTGGAATAAAGGGCGAGCTCAAGGCCATTCGGCAAGTCACCAAATAATTTGGGAGATCCTCAGGCCTTATTTTCTTCGTTCTTTTGGTTGCCTTGTTCCTTTTTGCTCCATAGTGTCTATGCTTTGTCTCTAAGTTCAAATACCTGAAATTCAAGCATTTACATCAATTATTGAGACGAAATAAGCATTTGAGGACACTAATTCTATCCAAGTTAAGCCCTAAATGATTCCAAATCGTGGACTCATCAACACCCCCAACTTCAACATTTGTTTGTCTTCGAGCAAACTCAAGTTCAGCTGTTCAAAAAGGATGTCTCGAACAGTGCTACACAAGACTCAATCATGAATGCACACAACAAGACTCAATTTACTCATGCAAAGATCAATTGTGCACTCAAAGATTCAAGTTGTGACTCACCAATATCACAGAATCTCGAGCTCACAATACTTGCTTCAAATGCAAGTTCAAGCTCATCAAAGGTAGTCAAAGGCCCTCACACAAAAGATGATTCTAATTTCACACACCAAATGGTTCACAATATAAAGCTCCAGAATTAGATGCAACGCTCACACTCACAAAGATGGACACAATGCATTACTTCACTCATAAGTTTGCCCGTATTTTCGAATCAACAATTGTTTCAGCCCACTCAAGATCACAAAGGTCTTTTCTAGGCTTGTAACGGGGCTGAGTGCAAAGGTATGGTCATTTAAGCTCGGTGGCTAATAATCCTCATGAATTTTGGTGTGAACAACACATTCTTTCCTTTTCTCCATCATAATCATTCGTGCTCATAAGTCACCCCATTATTCACTTTCCATGGAATGTTGGAAACCCCCTTTTCTTTTCACTTTCTCAATTTTATTTCACAACCTCTTTTTGTTTTTTTCTTTTGTTTTTTTTTTAAGGGTTCCATTTTTCTCAACACCATGGGTTAAAAAGGGGACTTTCTTGCACGTCTTGATTTGCCTTCTCTTTTTACCACACCCCCAACTTAGGCTTTTGGCCTAAGTTGTCTATTCAAACTAAACAAGAGTCATGAGGATTATGGGTAATGGATAAAGAAAGGTCACACTTTTCATCAAGTTTCTTCCAAGAAAAGGTTAAGGGTTCAAAATAAGTTCACACGCTCACAAGGTAGGCCACAAAAGAGGTAGATGTCAAATTGGTTCACACTCTTTAAAATTGCCTAAGATCATATCAAGAGTTCACATCACTTAGTTGATCGAACCAATGGGGAAAATTCTAGGTGTCATCATGCATGGTTCACAGTAAGCTCATCACACAAGGCATTGATACCAATGACAAACAAGACTCCACACTTTTGCTAGTGTGCAATGTTCATCGCAAGAGACTCAATTCAATACTTGGCTAGTCACAACGAGATGCAAATAATTCACATATTATCTATGCAACTTCATTTGGCCTCATTGTAGTCGCACATTCATGTTCGTTCGATTAAGAGCACTATTTGAGTCATCGATATTGATCGGAACCTAGACTCAAATTTTGTAAAAGAACAGCCATATTCAACACAAGTACAGGTCTTTGAGACAAGAAGGAGGTTCATGAGTAAGATCCACACCCCCAACTTAAGCAGTTCACATTGTCCTCAATGTGGGTAGAGAGTAGAAAATTACTAAATTTTTACATGACATATGAATAACCAAAAGTAGCAAGAAATGAAAGTAATCTAGTGAGTAAACAAGTAAAGTAGGGTAACGAGAAATCTTCACTAATGCCAGTTGGCGATGGAGTGAAAAGGTCGCCGAAAGATTCGGCGATACGCCTTATGTTAGTCAGATAGCCCTTTGTTCCAGTAGGTTGCACTCCCGTGGATGGCAGATCGATGAAGATGCAGAGGAGCGCTAAGCAGTTTGGTGATCCGCATAAGAAACTTCAGATGCGCTGACTAGGAAGGGGGAGGAAAGTCGGATCACCGAAACTAATCGGCGGTACGCCGACTAGTGAAGATTTCCTGCTGAATGTTCCTGCATCTCAGCCCCTGTAATTAAAACCATAAGGCAAACTAATTCGCACTCGCCGAAGTAATTTTGCGATTCGCCAAGAGTTTTCTGTCTTTCTCATGATCCCACTCTTGCAAGATTAGCACAAATTATTTAAAACACTAACATTTGGGTTGCCTCCCAAGAAGCGCCTTATTTAACGTCGTGGCACGACGTGGAAATGCTTTCAAGCATCTTCCAGGTACACCACTTCAATCAAAGAGATCTCCTGGTATTCACCGAAGTATAACTTTAAGCGCTGCACATTCACCTTAAATGCATGTCCTTCTTGCCCCTTAACTTCTATTGCGCCATTTGGAAACACTCGTGTCACTCTAAATGGTCCTGACCATTTTGATTTGAATTTTCCGAGAAACAACCTCAGTCGGGAGTTGTATAGTAACACCCAATCTCCCACCTTAAACTCTCTTAAGTATTTTAGCATCATGTCATTTCTTCATCTTTTCCTTGTAGAGAGCTGAACTTTCGTAAGCTTTAAACCTGAATTCGTCCAACTCATTTAACTACTCTACTCTCTCTTTTGAAGTTTTTGTCCAGTCCAAATTCAGAGCTTTCAATGCCCACATTGATTTATGTTCCAACTCGACTTGTAAATGGCAAGACTTCCCAAAAACTAACTAATACGGTGACATACCGATTGGAGTTTTGTATGCGGTGCGATAAGCCTATAGTGTATCATCCAACTTTTCGAGACCAATCAGTTCTATTTGCATTCACTGTCTTAGCCAGAATGTTTTTTATCTCCCGGTTTGATACTTCAACTTAGCCACTTGTTTGGGGATGATACGGTGTTGCTACTTTGTGCTTAACCCCATACTTACTCAATGCAGCTGCAAACCATTTATTACAAAAGTGTGATCCCCCATCGCTAAAAATGGCTCGTGGAGTCCCAAACCTCACAAAAATATAGCGCTTCAAGAATTAAACAACACTTCTTCCCTCGTTGTTTAGGAGTGCCACAGCCTCTACCCATTTGGAAACATAATCTACAACCACTAAGATATATTTGTTGCCAAATGAGCTCATAAATGGACCCATAAAATCGATTCCCCACACATCAAAAAGTACCACTTCCAAAATTGGCGTCAGAGGCAACTCGTGGCTTTTAACATTGTGCACACTTCTTAACAAACTCATGAGCATCTTTGTATAGAGACGGCCAGTAGTACCCACTTTGCAGAACTTTAGCTGTTGTTCGTACACCACTGTGATGACCTCCAATCGGCGAAGCGTGATAGGCATGCAAGATCTCAAGAGCTTCTTCTTTCGGAACACATCTTCTTATTATATGGTCAGCATATTCTCTAAATAAATATGGCTCATCCCAAAAGTATATCTTAACGTCGAATAAGAACCTTTTTTGTTGGTAGAAGTTCAGTTCGTCAGGCATTACCCCATACACCAAATAATTTGCAAAATCAGCATACCAAGGGGGTTGTGTGAGAGTTACCGCAAATACTTGTTCATCGGGAAAGACGTCCTTTATGTCGATCTACAGCTCGTCATTCTCCCTACCGTCCAATCTTGACAAATGATCTGCCACCTGATTTTCACAACCTCTTCTATCTTTGACCTCAAAATTGAACTCTTGCAATAAAAGCACCCACCTTATCAATCTCGGTTTGGCGTCTTTCTTTGCCATCAAATAACGCAATGCAGCATGATCAGTGTGAACAATCACTTTTGTACCTAGCAAATATGCGCAAAATTTCTCAAACGCATAAACCACTGCAAGTAACTCTTGTTCGGTAACTATGTAGTTATGTTGAGCATTGTTTAAAGTTTTGTTTGCGTAGTAGATGGGATGAAAAATCTTGTTTCGTTTTTGTCCCAACACTACGCCTAATGCCATGCCGATTGCATCACACATTAATTCAAATGGTTCTGACCAATTGGGACTAATGATGATGGGAGTGGAAATCAGTTTTTCTTTCAGGCATTTGAAATCTACCATACAAGCATCATCAAAGTAGAATTTTACCTCTTTTTTTCAGAAGTCTGCATAATGGAAGTGCAATCTTTGAGAAGTCTTTGATGAATTTCCTATAAAATCCAGCATGTCCCAAAAAGCTCCGAACTCCCTTTACTGAAATCGATGGTGGTAATTTCTCAATTACTTCGACTTTTGCTTTGTCCACCTCCAGCCCTTGTTGTGATACTTTGTTGCCAAGAACAATTCCTTCCTTAACCATGAAATGACACTTTTTCCAATTTAGGACTAAATTGATCTCCACACATCTTTGGAGAACTTGTCCTAAGTGCTCTAAACATTCTGCAAATGTGTCACCCACAATTGAGAAATCGTCCATAAATACTTCCATTGAGTCTTTCACCATGTCAGCAAAGATGGATAGCATGCAACATTGGAACGTAGTCGGGGCATTACACAATCCGAATGGCATTCGTTTGAAGGCGAAAGTACCATATGGGCAGGTAAAGGTTGTTTTCTCTTTATCTTCTGGAGCAATGGAGATTTGGTTATAGCCAGAGTACCCATCCAAAAAACAATACCACCCTCTCTCGGATAGTCGGTCAAGCATTTGATCCATAAAGGGAATGGGGAAATGATCTCTTTCGGTCCATGAGTTTAGTTTCCGATAGTCCATGCAAACTCTCCATCCTGTCACCGGTCGCATAGATGCAAGCTCCTCCTTGTCATTAGGGACAATCATGACTTCACCTATTTTCGGTACACATTGCACCGGACTGACGCATTTTCTATCTTAGGGTAGATCATTCCTGCGTCCAACCATTTTATTATTTCCTTTTTCACCACCTCTTGCATTGGCGGGTTTAGTCTTCACTAATGTTCAACACTCGGTTTAAAATCACTATCAAGCTAAATTTTGTGAGTGCAAATGCCTGGAGGAATGCCCACTATATCAGCAATAGTCCAACCGATAGCTTTTATATGCCTTTTCAGTACTTCAAGGAGCAATTTTACTTGCCAATCAAGTAAGTTGGCTGCAATAATCACCGGCAAGGTGTTATTTGCGCCTAGGAAAGCATACCGAAGGTGCGAGAGTAATACCTTCAGCTCAAGATTTTGTGGTACTTCGGTTGATGGTTTTGAGGGAGGGCTCTCTCGATTTTTTAGGTCGATGTCCAATTTTATTAGAGTCTTTGTAAATTCTCTCATGCTTGAAAACGCGGCTATCACTTTATCTTGACCTTGAACCTCAAACTCTTAATCGTTGGCCAACACAACCTCAAGTGGTTCTTTGTTGCACATCAAATGGCTCACACTAGCCACTGCATCGTCAATCATATCATAAGTTGAGACTACATGAATGTCACTCGGGTGTTTTATTGATTTGCACACATCAAAGGTGACTTCATCATCATTAACCAAAAATTTCAGCTCCCAACTCTCAACATCCACCAACGCTTTTCAGTTGCCAAGAATGGCCTTCCCAAGATAATAGGAAATTTGGCATCTATGTCACAGTCGAGTATGACAAAATCGGCCGGAAAAATGAACCGGTCAACCTTAACCAAAATGTCATAAAGTATTTCCACTGGATGTTTGATCAATCTGTCAGCCATCAAGAGTTTCATAGTTGTAGCATGCGGTTCACCCAACCCTAGTTGTTTATAAATAGCATAAGGCATTAGATTAATACTTGCTCCCAGGTCGCATAAGGCTTTTGCGAACTTCAGCATGCCTATGGTACACGGGATGGTGAAAGCTCAAAGATCATCTTTATTTTCGATCAACTCCTTCATCATAATCGCACTACAACTGTGAGAGACTTCGATCGTCTCAAAATCCAAGCTCTTTTTTTGTGACTAACTCCTTCATGAATTTGGCGTAGCCCGGCATTTCCAATAATGCTTCAACTAGCGGGAGATTAATCGATAAGGTCTTGAATATCGATAGAAACTTTTTGAACTTTTCATCCTCATTCTTCTTCTTGAGGCGTTGGGGAAATGGAGGAGGTATTTTGGGTAAAGGTTGTTTGACTTTTAGGCATGACTTGTGTTTCTCCACCTCACTTTGCGGCCCTTTTGTGATGTCTTGTGGGATGGTTATTTCTTCATCCTCCATATCTTTGCTTATGTGCACTTCCTCATTTTCCATCATATCTCTTTTAACTTCTTTTCCGCTCCAAGTGACAATGGATAGCCCTCTATCTTCATCCTCTGTCTCCATCTTTTGTTTTAATTGTATTGTAAGTAAACTCAATTGACCTTCGAGGACTTTGATTGCATCTGCGTGCGAGTTTACTTTGTTGTTCAAGGATGAGAAGTCGACTTTCATCCCTTCAATAAATCATCTGAGCCTTCAACTTTTTCAAGAATGCGTGAAAGCAGATCATTCACGCGGGGACTACTTGCACTTCCCCTTGATTTTAGGCTCTCACTTGAGTGAGTGTGGTTCTCTTCATACTCATTCTCTCTTTTCCAGTACTCACTATTTTCAGACAACTCTTGATGGCATCTCCTCTGCTCAACTTTCTTATGATGGTTCCAACCTTGATTTCCATCTCGATGCAAATAGCGTGGGTAGAAACCCTCCTCACATCTTTGGGAGTTCCAACCTTGATTCTCCCCAGGCTTTGAATAGCTTGAGGATGAACCCTCTTCAACTCTGAACACACCACATGTTCCCTTCATATGTTCCTATAGAACTTCCATTTGGGTCAACATCTTCTTGATGTTTTCATCCCTCTATTTCTGTTTATCCAGTTGCTGTTGTGTTAATCTAAAATAAAATGGAGAGACGTGATCCTCCTTGGTATACCACGCTTGATTTATTCTAGTCATGTCATCTAGAAGAAACGAAGCCACATCAAATGATTGTAACATTATTCCTCCTCGTACCAACTGATCAGCCACTCATTTATTAACCGAATCGAGACTTTGGTAAAAATATTGAAGCAACCAATTGTTTGGTAGCCCATGAGTTGGGAATTTAAGTAGGAGCTTCTTGAATCTCACCCATGTTTCATGGAGTGGCTCGCCCTCCCGTCACTTGAAACCTTGAATTTCATCTCTAAGTTTCATCATTCTTGATGGAGGAAAGAATCTTGTGTTAAATGCTATAACCAGTTCCTCCCATGATGTAATGGAATTGTTTGGCAGCTCGGTTAACCACTTATTAGCTTCTCCTATTAGAGACAATGGGAATAACCGCAGCCGAATTGACTCTTGCGACACACCCTTGATGAAAAAAGAGTGCAAACCTCTGTAAAGCTTCTCACATGCTCATGCGGGTCTTCGTTATCTAGCCCTCCGTACAGTCCTCTCATTTGGAGAAGGTGGAGAGTTGTGCTGGTGAACATCGCATTCCCATCAGTTTGTGGGATGCAAATTGCACCCACTCCACCCGATTGCTCCAGGTTGTAAACATTATTGATGTCATCTATACCGTCTCGATGACCTTCTTGACTATCATTCATCCCTTCCTCACTCATGTTCGCTTCTAAGTGATCCAACTAACACTTACACAGAGCAGTCAAAACTAATTCAACTACAACCAATAAATTTGAGAGTGTCAAACCTTCAATCAAATAATTCTAAGTAACGCTACTCTTCGGCAGTGGCGCCATTTTGATGTTTGAGTAATCAAGACACAACTTCCAATTCAAGTATCTACGATCGTACAATAGTAATATAACCCAACCAAGGGTTGGGGTCGAGTTCCAATGGAGTAGTTTTTCCTTCAAATTCGAAGATGAAACTTTGACACAATCTCTTCAATGTTATACTTGTTATGCTTTCAAGGATGTTGTTATATCCCGCAAATTTCAATCCAACTTCACAAATAAACACGAATTTAAACAAACACTAGAGTAGAACTTGGGGAATTGACCAGCCAATTGTCGAATTTTACTGAAGAATGTGAATGTAGATATTAACAGTAGGTTATTTTGTTGTGGGTAGGTCGAGCCTTATATAAGATAACTTTTTCTCGAACAATTACCTTTTCTATGACAAATTCTCTCAAACTTCATCACTGATCAGAAGATGCCCAACCCTTTTTCCTCATCAAACCCACTCTCTCGAGATGAAATCCGGATAACTCACTACTAAGGATGTTGGGATTGCTACCTTGGTTCTGTTCTTCTCTCTCGAGCAAGCTTATAACGTAGAGTTAGTTGCAATAAACATGCAAAATAACTTCAAACACACAGCAACAATCCAAACCTACTTCAAATTAACCTACCCATTTGTATTTCAACAATACATACTTAGCAAAACTCAACAATTGGCTTCATAGTCAAAACCCCAAGAGAACGGTTTTAGCCACTCATGTCAAAAATGGAAAAATCAACATCTATCCTTTTCTCCATATGTGAATCTATAGAAATGAGAATGTTATAAGAAAATCAACTAAAAATCTTCTTGATTACAAAATCTCTAAGAAAATTTAGACAAAAATCATTGTCAAGAAATTTTGGTAATGTTTTCTCTCTAATTCCTTCCTTCCTCTCCTTTCTGAATGAATTCTCTCTTCTCCAAAACTCAATTTAAATAAGTCTGATGTGTGACTGCTACGGATCGTTCGGAGAGGTTAGTCGGGTGTCGCCGATAGGTAGGCGATGCACCGATTGTTCTTTATCTCGCCTTCATTTTTCACTCTTTCCTGGTTCGTCTACTGTAACTTTTGGCGGTCCAGATCGGGATCGCCGAACGCTTCCGCGATTCGCCGTTTTTCCTATTGTCTCGCCCATCAGCATGTGTTCAGATCTTCTTCCTTAATCTTTGACGAACTTCTTTTCATTCGCCGAGTAGATCGGCGACACGCCAACTGGATCTGCTGCTCGGCGAAATTTCTCTGAGTTTAGCTCCGGCATTCTGTAACTTTAGGCGGTATCATGGTTGTTCAGTGAATCACCGATTGCTCCTTTTTATCGCCTAGTTGACTTTGTCCTTCAGGGCTTGGCACATTGGTATAAAGGGTGAGCTCAAGGCCATTCGGCGAGTCGCCAAATAATTTGGGCGATTCTCAGGCCTTCTTTTCTACGTTCTTTTGGTTACCTTGTTCCTTTTTGCTCCATAGTGTCCATGCTTCGTCTCTAAGTTCAAATACCTAAAATTCAAGTATTTACATTAATTATTGAGATAAAATATGCATTTGAGGATACTAATTCTATCCAAGTTAAGCCCTAAATGATTCCAAATTATGAACTCATCAATCTTCTCCAGCTTTTGCTCTAATTCAACCACCATTTGTGAAAGGGTCTCATATTCTGCTGACAGGGGATTCTCTTCACTTGATGAGTCAACAGCAACAACATCTGATGTAAGTGAAGAGGCTTTAATCACAGTTTCAGATACTGCAGCGAGTCTCTCCATCTCCAAGAAGTCATCCATCATGTCAATTTCCAAAGACCGGGCAACAAGAGTTTTAGGAATAAATTTTTCGTGCTGAAATTGATCAAGCTTAGCAATTAGTGTTGATGCCCATGAATCAGAGCAACTTTGATCACATTCATTTGTTTCTAGTTTGCGCATCATTTGGCTATTAGACTGGATTGTCTTCAGTTGATCTCCACTACCGGATTGACTATTGGTGAAGGACTCAACAGAGAAGGATGAAACAATAGAATATCTTTGGTCAGTGAGTAGGGATGATTTGCGAGCCAAGGCTTGTAGTTTTCGACACTTTGCTTCAAGCTTGGTCACATTCTTTATGCTCTATAACTGCTGCTTACTAGCATTTTCTGCTGCTTGGGTGCTCAAGTCCTTCTCTATGGTCTTAATTTGTAACTCCTCTAAACAAGATGAAATGTCAAGTTTCAGAGCTGTGTTCTCCTTTTCTAGACACTCAAGCCTCACCAGAACATTTGAATTAGTAGAAACAAGAGACCAGTTCTATACTAGCCTCTCTTTCAAGATGGATTAGCTTTGCAAGGTATTCTTTGTTTCTTTTATGTCTCTTGTCTTTAAAATGTTGAAATTTATAAAGAGTTGTCTTCCAGTAGTCCATTTATTCAGAAGGGAAAAGTTTTAGTAAATTGACACCGTCAACCAATATGCAACAGGAGGGGTCTATGTTGTTGTTGTTGCTAATGAGGTTCATTTGAGCAGCTCTTGTGTGTCAAAAAGTGATGCAAATTGAGACAAGTTAAGCATTGTTGCTTCAGCCATGGCTCCAAGTTTGAGTTCTACTGGTTCCACAACAACAAGTACTACACAGATGCTTAGGGATTTTTCATTGGAGATTTATGACAAGAGAGAGTTTCAGTTAATGGTTGGTTCTGGTTCCAGTAAAAATGATCAAACTTCCTCTTCTAAATCCTGATTAGCATCTAGCTGTAGTTTTTCAAAAGATTTTTTTTTCCTAATTTATAGCTGCTTTAACATTTTGCTCTGCTATGATGACATGGGTTGGTCAATTTTCAATATCAACTTGTTGTTTTGTTAGTTTTGGAGAGATTTGTTGTGACTTCATTGTTATGACGAGAGGGAGTTGCTCGGATGGTAAGCACCCCTCACTTCAAATCCGAAGGTTGCGAGTTCAAGTCACCAAGGGAGCAAAAG
>JAJOOO010007912.1:0-13008 GCA_029582685.1 Solanum piurae | reverse complement strand
CCACTCAATTTGACCCCCTGAATAAGAATATGAAGTCGAATTTCCGAAATCATGCATGGATTTTGAGATATATGGAAATTACAATTATAGGTGTTTCCGAAGCACATTTTCGGGCATTTTTGGGGTCGTTTCACTAACCCCACTCAGAATACCCCCCATCATTGATCTAACTGCGTTAAACCCCCATCACGCCTCCGCTTCTTACCAAGCGCTACCTTATCCTTAAAATACCAACCTTCAAGCCTTCCTTCCTCCTCAAAATGCCAACCCCCAAACTTGTCCTCCCATTCAAAACCAAAACGTTAACAACCAGCAAACCTTTCTCCATCACCAAAATCAGCATACCAACCTCCAGACTTTCCCCCAAAATTACAAAGCCTCCCAAAAATCCCAGAATCCTTTAATTGCTCCACCCTCAATTTTGAAACCCACTTTTTAAATCCCAATCCATCATGAGCCTTATGCCAACATTTCTGAACTTGATTATTACAAGGAACATGAAAAAGAGTGGAGGGCTAAAGAAGAGTCGTCCAAAAAGAATTTAAAGAAGGAAATCATATAGTTGTGAAAGAATTGAATTATACTCCAGAAGTCTCCGGGTTCAATTATGAAGATTTGTCCATCCATCCAAACTTGGACCTTCCAAAAGGGTTCAAAGTGCCGAAGTTCGACACTTTTGGAGGAACTAGAAATCCGTTGGCTCATCTAAGAGCTTATTGTGACCAACTCGTAGGAGTTGGCAGGAATGAAGCCTTATTAATGCGGCTCTTTACCCAAAGTTTAACTGGAGAAGCGTTGGAATGCTTTACAACTCTATTAACGAGGCAATGTCCTAGCTGGAATGCTCTGGATAAAGACTTCATCGAACGATTCACCTACAATGTAGAGATCATTCCCGATCGTTATTTCTTAGAGAAGAGGAGGAAGAAATCGGCCAAATGCTACAAGGAATTTGCGTACAGATGGAGAAAGGAGGCAGCTAGAGTTCGGCCTCCTATGTATGAGAAATAAATTGTTGAAGCATTTGTGCGGGTTCAAGAGCCTGAGTATTATGATAGAATCATTTTAATCGTTCGAGCAAACTTGGCCGAGATAGTTAAGGTAGGTGAGACTATCGAAGACGGACTAAGAATCGAGAAGATTGCATGTGTTGCTGCCTCGTGCGGATTCTCGGGGCTATTGAAGAAGAAGTGAGAATACGTTTCTTCTATTTCCTATGCATCTGAGGGAAAGAAACCCTCTAGAGAATTCTTATCGTACCAAGTTTGTTCTCGACCTTCACATAATTTATCAAACCCCTCCCTCGAATTACCAAAATGCTCCTCCTCCTAATTACCAAAATACTCCCCCTCCTGTTTACAAAACCCCTCCCTATGTCTACCAAACTCCTCCCCCAGTCTATCAAACCCCACCTCCATATTACCAAAATACCCCTTCAAACTACCAAGATCCACAGCGAAATAACCAAACCAATTCATATTCAAGATATCAAGCCTCCTGTCAAAACGCTGCAAATTATCATCAAATTCTTCCCCCTCAACAAAGTAATTACGATCCTCATCCAAGATTTGAGAAGAAGTCCGCTAGAAATTTTACTCCGGTCATTGGAAGCTGAATAAAGTTATTCGAGCAATTGACTGCAACATGTTTTATTCATCTAGTTGGGTCCAAACCTGTTGACACCAGCTCTAGATTTTACAAGCCTGATCAAAGATGCGCATATAATTTCAATAGTGTTGGGCATTACACTAAGTATTGTATCAATGTGAAGCACAAGATTTAGGACTTAATCGAACAGAGGGTGGTCACTCTTCAGACCACTGCACCTAACGTCAACAATAATCCTCTTCCAAACCATGGAGGCACCAATATCAACATGATAGAGACAGAAGAGGAGTGGTGCACGACAATGACGATTGTCTCGATTGGGCCAAATGACTTCGAGAAAGCTGTGGCTTCGTTGTGCATAAAGGAGAAGAAGGAATTTATAATTATGACACCTCATAAAGATGTTACCTGGGTGCCAAGAGAGATGTCGCCTCGAAAGAAGTTTGTGATTGAAGCGGCTGTTACACAGGGTATGACTAGATCCGGCATATTTTATACATCAGAAGAGTTGGCTTAAGGATGGCACAAGAAAGATCAATCGAAAAGGCCAATCAGTGTAGCTGAGGTGGAATAGTTCTGGAGGAAAATGCACTCAAAGGATTATTCAATCGTGAAGCATCTAGGAAAAACACTGACTCAAATTTCTATTTTGGCCTTACTTATGAGCTCACAACTGCATAGACAAGCTTTAATGAAGGTGTTGGATGACACTTATGTTCCCGTGGGCATTAACAGTGATAATATGGTGGCCACGATAAGCCAAGTCATTCAAGGACACCGCATCAGTTTTTGTGATGAAGAGCTACCATTTGAAGGCAAGATGCATAACAAAGCTCTGCACGCCACCATTAAGTGTCAAAACAAGATTATAAATCGCTTTTTGTTCGATGACGGATCTGGTCTAAATATTTTCCCACTTTCAATTCTAAGGCAACTAAACTTTGACTTGGGAAAGGTTCACCAGAATCAAGTCAATGCGAGGGATTTCGATGAAGAGCGAAGAGACATGTTGGGTGTAGTGAACTTGGCGATTCAGATGGGTCCTACTGAGTTTTGGGTTGAGTTTCAGGTAATGGCAATTAACACTAGTTACAATTTTCTTCTGGGAAGACCATTTATCCACATGGCCGGGGCTGTACCTTCTACCCTCCGCCAGCTGATGAATTATTTTTGGAAGGACCAGGAATTGGTCATTCATGGGGAAGGGAGCCATTCCAATGGGAATACCATGATTGTTTATTAACTCTCTAGAGGTTGTGATTTGTATACGGTGGAGCTGGTAAATGCCACCGGTTATGATTTGGCTCCTCAGCCCCCTATGCCTTCTGTCTATAAAATAATAACTACTGTCATGCTCCAGAGCAGTTTCGAACCAGGTTTCAGATTGGGGGAGTATTTTCAAAGAATTATCGAGCCTATTCAAATTCCCGCCAGAGGAGCAAAGTTTGGTTTGGGGTATGTCCCCACAGATGATGGTGAAATAGAGGTGATGAACAAGAGTGTTGATCGAGCGTTATCCAGGCCAATACCTCATTTGTACCAGTCATTCCTAGTGTGAGAATATGTCAATGATGGTGGTTTCGACGAAGGAATCTGGGGCCTTTTCGAGAAAGTTGACACAGTCATCGAGTAAGAGGTCGGGACATTAGGCATTCGTGATGCTGAACTAGAGGAAGAATTGTTTGGACTTCCATGCCACTTCTGATTCCCCGCTCATCTTGGTAGAAAGGACATGTGTTTATGTTTGTTTTAAAAATTGGTGGTAGTCTGGAATAGGCCCGAGACCCACCCTTTATGCAGTTTACTTGTTTGCGTTTTTAAAATTCCCCCGTAATGTTTTAAGAAGGCAAAATGACCTTGGTTAAGGCCAAAGTTTGTGCCTATTTTTCAATTTAAATGAAAACCCTCTCTTATCCAAAATTAGTTTATTTACTAATCTGTTTATATTTTACTCTTCTAACTTCGTATGTGTATCATTTCAGTGATAATAATTTAAAACCTGCCAATGTCATGTCAGGTCATGAGGTGAACGAACAAAATGAGGTAGGTGATGATGAATGCGAGGAATATGAATAAGAAAATGCAGTAACCGAACATGTTGCCAAAGAGTTCCAATAATTTGAGAACCAGCACAAGCAAAACCTAGAGGAAACTGAGATTGTGAATCTCAGAGTTGAGGAATGTGTCAAAGAAGTCAGAATCAGTGTCCATTCGGCCGAAGCTCAAAGAAGGGACCTGGTTTGTTTGCTTAGAGAATACATTGACGTGCCAGGGCTAAGTACAAACATGGTGTCTCATAAGTTGCCGATCAATCCAGATTTCAGTCCGGTAAAGCAGAAAACTCATAAATTCAAGCCAGAGCTGAGTTTAAAGATCAAAAGGAGATTACCAAGCAGATTGAGTCTAAAGTAGTGAAAGTGACGCAATATCTGACTTGGTTGTCCAACATTGTTCCAGTGGCCAAGAAAGACGGAAAGATCAGAATTTGTGTCGATTATAGGGATCTCAACAAGGCTAGTATGAAGGATAATTTTCCACTGCCAAATATTCACATTCTCATTGATAATTTTACCAAACATGAGATGCAATCATTTGTGGATTGGTATGCGGGTTATCATCAGATCCTAATGAATGAAGAAGATGCAGAAAAGATGACCTTCATTATGCTCTAAGGTGTATATCATTATCGGGTGATGCCTTTTGGTCTCAAGAATGACGGTTACTAATATGAGAGCTATGACCACCATCTTTCATGATATGATTCACAAGGAGATCGAGGTGTATGTAGATGATGTCATAATCAAATCTCGCGCGAGTTCAGATCACTTGACTCATTTGAAGAAATTCTTTGATGGCCTACGTCGGTACAATATGAAGCTAAATCCTCCCAAATGTGCCTTTCGGGTGCCAGTTGGAAAGTTGTTGGGTTGTATAGTCAGTAGGAGGGGCATTGAGCTTGACCTTTCCAAGATCAAAGCTATTCAACAGTTACCTCCTCCGAAGCCCAAGAAAGAAATTATGAGTTTCATGGGACGGTTGATCTACATTAGCCGGTTCATAGCTCAATCCACCATGGTGTGTGAGCCCATCTTTAAGTTGTTGAAAAAAGATGCCCTGACCAAGTGGACCGAAAAATGTCAAACTGCTTTTGATGCCATCAAGAATTATTTGTCCAATCGACCCGTATTGGTTCCTCCACGACAAGGAAGTCCATTATTTCAATATTTATCTGTCTCGAATAATGCATTTGGATGCGTTCTTGGTCAACATGATGAAATTGGGAAGAAGGAGCGAGCTATCTACTACTTGAGCAAGAAATTCACTCCATATGTGGCCCGTTACACTTTTATGGAGAGAATATGTTGTGCTTTAACCTAGATTGCTCAAAGGTTGAGACATTATTTGTCTTCGTAAACTACATACCTCACTTCCAGGATGGACCCGGTGAAGTATATTTTATAGAAAGCGATGCCGACCGAGAAGTTAGCTAAATGGTAAATGCCTTTTAGTTAGTTTGATACTGTGTATGTGACTCCAAATGTGATAAAAGCACAAGCCTTGGCGAATCATCTTGTGGAGAATCCAGTTGATGAAGAGAATGAACCGCTTAGGACTTATTTTCCCGATAAAGAAGTGGCATTTGTTGGTGAAGATATTTCTTAAGCATACCCTGGTTGGAGAGTATTCTTTGATGGAGCGGTAAACCACCAAGGAAAAGGTATCAGAGTGGTTTTATTATCAGAATCCGGTCAACACTCTCCTATGGCGGCTAAACTCCGATCCGATTGCACAAACAACATGGCTGAATATGAAGATTGCATCCTTAGTCTGAAGATGGAAATTGATATGAACGTTCATGAGTTGCTGGTTATTGGAGATTCAAATATCCTAATTCACCAAGTTCAAGGAGAGTGGGCCGTAAAGAACCCAAGGATCACACTGCATGTGCAGTTGATACATAAGTTGTGCAAAAGATTCCGCAAGATTGAGTTCAGACACACTCCCTGGACACAAAATTAGTTGGCCGATGCTCTTGCCACCATTGCCTCAATGATCAAACATCCATATATAAGTTATATTGATCCTTTGGAAATAGAGGTAAAAGAACAACCTGTTCATTGTTTACATGTTGAAGCAGAACCAGATGATTTGCCTTGGTATTTTGACATAAAGAAGTATTTGGAGACGGGACTTATCCAGAGAATGCAACGTTCAACCAGAAGAAATCAATAGGTCGTATGGCAAACAATTTCTTTCTAAGTGAGGAAATCCTTTATAGGAGGACTCTAGATTTAGGTCTTGTCGGATGTGTTGATGCTAGTGAAGCTGCTTATCTTCTAGAGCAGATACATGCCGGAGTTTATGGTACTCACATGAATGGGCTCACTTTGGCAAGGAAGATCCTCCGAGCCAGTTACTGTTGGATAACTATAGAGCATGATTGTTGCAAGTTTGTGCAAAAATGTCATAAATGTCAAGTACATGGAGATTTGATTCGAGTGACGCCTCACAAACTCAATGCTATGAGTTCGCCTTGGCCTTTCGTAGCTTGGGGCATGTATGTCATTTGTTCAATCAATCTAGCTGCCTCTAACGAACACAGATTCATTTTGGTTGTCGTTGACTACTTTACCAAGTGGGTGGAAGCAACTTCGTATAAGTCGGTGACCAAGAAAGTTGTAGCTGATTTTATTCGCAACAATTTGATATGTAGGTTTGGAGTATCGGAATCCATCATTACTGATAATGGAGCAAATCTCAACAGTCATTTGATGAAAGAGATATGTGAACAATACAAGATTACGCATTAGAACACAACCACTTATCATCCTCAAATGAATGGAGCTGTAGAAGCCGATAACAAGAACATCAAGAAGATTTTGAGGAAAATGATTGACAATCATAGAGGTTGGCATGAGATTTTGCCATATGCTTTGTTGGGTTACAGGATGACCGTCAGGACATCAATTGGAGCAACAATATACTTGTTAGTATATGGAACAAAAGCAGTTATATCTATCGAAGTTGAAATACCTTCATTGAGAATCATCCAGGAAGCTGAATTGAGTGATGCTTATTGGGTTCGCAAGCGGATTGATCAGTTTACATTGATTGATGAGAAGATAATGGTTGTTGTTTTTCATGGTCAACTGTATCGACAGAGAATGATTAGTGCTTTCCACAAGAAAGTAAGAGCTATGATATTTGATATTGGCCAATTGGTTCTCAAACGCATTTTCCCTCATCAGGATGAGTACAAAGGGAAATTAGATCCAAATTGGCAAGGACCCTACATAGTTCGCAAAGTTTTATCTGGAGGTGCCCTGGTCCTGTCGGAGATTGATGGCACCGAATGGACAAAACTAATCAACTCAGATGCTGTGAAGAGATGTTATGTCTGAAGTTTTAGTTATTTCCTTCATTTCCTTGTAATCATTTCGTTTAGACCTCTATCCCTTTGTAATGAACTATGTTCGACCTAAATTCTCAAGAATGAGATACATAGGCGGCATATGTCGTCCTCAGTCAGTTCCTTGTTTAATTTTCTTATTTTTGGTTAATCTTTGAGGGGGTACTACGTTTGACCTGATTCATGTTTCAACGGGATACGTAGGCGTCACAACGGCTCAGTCATATCTCCCGTAAGATTTCTATTTTTCTTTACAATAGAAACTGGGATATAATTTTTGAGAGGGACTCAAAAATTATCAAGAAGAGGATCTCTCCAACAAATCAAGACTGAAATTACGTTGATAGTTGCAACAGGGACAAATTTTTTGAGAAGATCTTAAAAATTCCATGATTTGTTCATCAACAGTTCAAGATACGCCAGGACAATTAACTAGGACATAATTGTTTGAGGATGACCTCAAAAATTTCAATAGGGTTCATCAGAACTTTAGAAAAGCTTTATATACTTCCCAGAAAACAATCAGATAGACCTCGAAGCATCAACTTCAAAGGCGTTCGCTAAGCTTGATATGACATGACACTTGGCAGTGACCTTTTCGAATATCACTTTTTGAAGACCTATTTTTTTCTTAAAACTTTTCTTTAATGTTTCAATTATTTTGCATAAAAATATTTTGTCTTATCTATCAAGAAGCGGGAGATTGAAAAAATCAACCGGAGATAGCAAGACAAGGAGAAGACAACTGAAGGAATCGACACAGATCAATTCATTTTAAACTAACAATTTTTCTGTGGATGCAGGAAAAGTGTTTGTGCTTTTTAGCCCAAGGAATTGGGAATATGGGTAGCTTTATTAAACTCAAATTCTCTATGAGGCGAGGTTCATACTGAGCATCCAAGTGTGTTCAGAGATGTCACAAATGAGAATCTCGAAGAGAGCAATATTGTTGTTTACAACAATAAAAAATAACTGAAGGACGTTATCTGCATCATATTATCAAACATGATAATATTCCTACCGGGAGAGTTATTTATATCGTATTGTCGAGTGAGATGATACCACTACTTAGAGGGTCATTTTATTGTATTGTCAAATGAGACGATACCACCACCCAGAAGATACCCAAGAGATCCCTTATGTTGCTTGGTGAAGCATTATCTTCATTCGGTACTGGGGAGGAATCATTACTATCTTCGTGCATCGCAACAAAAGATTCATGCATCGTAGGGAAAGAAGTCATACATCACAGGGAAATGAGTCATGCATCACAAGAAAAGATTCATGCATCGCAGGGAAAGAAGTCATGCATCGCATGGAAATGAGTCATGCATCGCATGGAATGTTTCATGCATCGCAGGGGATGTAAGTCATACATCGTAGGGAAATGAGTCATGCATTGCAGGAAAATATTAATGCATCGCATGTAAAGAAGTCATGCATCGCAGGGAATGGAGTCATGCATCGCAGGAAAAGATACATGGATCGCATGGGAAATAAGTCATGCATCGCAGGGAAAGGAGCCATGCATAGCACGAAAATATTCATGCATCGTAGGGAAAGAAGTCATGCATCGCAGGAAAAGATTAATGCATCATAGGAAAAGAAGTCATACATCGAAAGGAAAAGAGTCATGCATCGCAGGAAAAGATTCATGAATCGCAGGGAAATAAGTCATGCATCGCAGTAAAAGATTCATGCATCGCAGAGAAAGAAGTCACGCATCGCAAGAAGAGAGTCATGCATCATGGGAAAGAATTCATGCATCACGAGAAAATCATGCATCGAAGAAAATCAACATCGGCCGCAACATTTTCATTTGCAAGAACAACATCAAGAGAACTATCAACAACGACGTCAAGAGGACTAACAATATATTACATCAACCTATTTTATTACTTTAACATCAAATGAAGAGTACATTGAAAATTATATTGAAAATATGAAATACAAGCTTTACTTGGTTTACGTCAAACTGGAGGAAGCTGACGTCAAATGTTCAAAGAGAGGAATTAAGTGTCAACATGGTAAAATACGCTATCTCCCCATTTGAATTACATTTTATGCTAATGAGTTTTATCTAAGTCTTTGTTGAGAGCATCCGAAATGATGAATTCTCAAACAAACCACAGGTGCGGACGACATCATAAAGGATGCAGCACAACGTGGAACTTTTTCTTAGCAACGAACTGGGACATAGGCCGAAGAAGAGTACCAAATTCTTAGGACGCGAACTGAGGAGAGATTTCCACCACAATCAAACCACACCCCTATCAGAAGGCATGTGGGTTTTTCTTAAGGTTATCAGTTTTAGTTTCTCATCCGGAAAGTTCTGGTTTTCACCGGAGGCATCTTTCCAATCTGAGTGACAATGCGCCAAGAGTTTTGGAAATTATTGTTACTCCCCCTAAAAATAGAAGACTAAACTAGAGCCTAAAACCTAAACTAGTGGCCTAAATGGGGTTTAACGTAGAGATTAGAGTCATTAAGTAACCTCCGTTACTTAAAACAAGTGTTTTTGGGTATAAAAGTCAAGGCATGGCCCTCCAAGGACCCCCAAGGGTCCTTGAGGAGGATAAAGGGGGGGGGGACGCCCAAAAAGCTGTCAAAATAGCTTGGCCTATGGATGGGCACCCACAAACCGTTGGTGGACCCAAGCCCCGTAGGTGAGGGTCGTGGGTCGAGGCTGTACCTCTCCTACATCTTCCAAGTCTCAGACCCAAACGACGGCTTGCTTGTACAGATCGTGGACCCACCCACGGTCCGTGGATGTGGTTTCGTAGGTAGGACCTGTAAGTTGGTCTTTTAGTTTAAGTTAGAGTTAAGGGAGAGAGGGCTTGAGGTTAATTAATTAATTAAGTAGGGTCGTTAACACTAATTAAAAACTAACTATATATACCTAATAGAACCCTAAACTAACTCATTTAGTTCATTCATTCAAGACCCCAAAACAAACTATTTCCCTTCCAAAATATTTCTCTCTCTAAGACTCCATTGAAGAACAAGAACAAGGTCAAGCTTAGGGTTCAAGGTGCAGCCTTTCCTATCCAATTTCGTGTGGAAACCATCCATTAAGGTATGGTAATCTTGATCCATCGAATGCTTTTTTCCATTGAGCCCTTAAAATCTCAAATTTCAAAGTAGAAAAAGTCTCCAAAGACCTAGGGTTTTCTTCAAATCATGGATTCTTCCCCAAATCGTTTTCAATTGTTTAATTGTCTTATATTATTGTTTAATTACTGTTTTAAGATGTTTTTATGATAAATTCACCATGAATCCATGAATTCCCCCTAACCCTAAATTTATGACTCCAATATGGGTGAATTGTAGTGAGGTCAATTGTATTGAATTGTTCTTATTGCAATGTGGTTTCTTGGTCATACTATTATCCATGTTGAATGTGGTAACCCTAGATTGATTTAGAGAATGGGATCCTTGATCCAAGATGGGTAATACATGAGATTTATGCCAAATTATGAGTTACATGTATGTGCACTATATGAACATGATATAACCTAGTTATTGTGTTAATTGAAAGTTCATCCTCATAAACACATAATGATCATGATGTGAAAGTTCTTCTCACTATGTTATGGTTTTAAGGTTGAAAGTCCATTCTCACCTAATGAACCTATGAGCTATTATTAATGAATTGTGTTGGATGGAGGGTAAGATACTCCTTCATGATTGTAAATTCAATTCAAAGACTAAATATGTAATTGTAGGAAGTAATGCTTATCACCGAGAGGATGTTGAATATGAGATGGAAATACCCCCGCTAGAGAGGATGGATTTATATAATGTATCTCATGAGATGGACGCTCCCCGCTAGAAAGGACGGGTTTCTAGTAACAATCTTCGTGTCCCATAACTATGTGCCCTCATAGGTCTTTAGCTAGTGGATCCACCTAAAAGCTAATACACTTAGTTCTACCTTAGGCAAGTAGGACACCTCTTTTCGGTGTGGGGCATGACACCGGATTCCATGTTTAGCTCACATGGTCTATGTCGGTTAAGGCTTATTTCCAAAGTAATAATGAAGGTAAAGTATTAACCATGTTTGCTTAAGGAGTTCTACTTAGTATAGGGAGGATTATGGTATCTTACTTATGCATGGCACAAGTAGACTTTAAGAGTAATCGTAGTGGGTTCCTATTATGATGTGATGACTTATACATTCATTATACTTATGACTTATGTTATTGTACTACTTTACATGATGATTCTCAAACTTTATAAAAATGCATAATATTCAACTAAATTGTCCCTTTTTGCATATTTTCATGATTTTGTGCATGATTATCATACTTAGTACATTAATTGTGCTAACCCATATTTCTTCTACTCTTTTCACAAAGTGTAGGTTCCGACATGTGAGGTGATTGTCCCTTCTAGTTAAAGCTTGGATTGACACTCTCCAAGGCTTATGGTATGTCCTCATGGATTCGAGGACAATTTCTTTATTGTTGTTTCATTCCTTTCATTGTACTAGACATTTATAGACTTTCTATTGTAAGGGTTGTGACACTATTATTTTGACTTCGATTGTAGTAGATGTCTTCATGAGACTATGTCTAGTCTTCCGCTTTACTTTTATAAAGATTTTCTTAAAGACTTGAAATTGTGTTTTATTCTTTATTATTCTGTACTTATTTGATGATGATAAGCTAAGTGGCTTACTTGGGGCCTTTCGGGGTTCCATGTGCCATGTTACGTCTAGGGAGTACCCTTGGGTCGTAACAATTATGTCCATGTAAGTTCTTAATTATGGGTGTGAAGCACGCCACATTCATGGCTAAGAGGTTGCAAACCTCCTTTTCATACTTGACTTATTTTGTCACTCTTTCCAACCGAAGGTTATCTTGCATAATAAATTTCCTTTTCAACCGATCGAGTAGAACTACAAGCAGCCTGATTCCTTGGGTTGAGCGATATGTAGGCGTGATCAATGTTAGAAACTCGATTGTATTCCAACATTCTCTCTCAAATCTTATTTTCGAGCATTCCGATCTCTTCATAATTTGATATCGGGATGACTTTTGAATTCTTTCAAAATTGTGGGTCAAATCAACCTTATCGAACTACAAGTGGCCTGAATTCTCATATAGCCTGAGATATGTAGGAAACCCATTTCCGGGGTTCGGCCATAATTCTTAAAGTCCGTACTAAAAATCCTTTTTGGAAGGATAAAGATGTGGTCGGTCAAAACTGGATTCGTCAATTTCATTTGCTTCGAATTTCTTTCATCAATCCAAGTCAAGTGAGGGACAGTTGTTGACACCCAATTTTGGACCTCCACAATATAAATCAACCATCGAGTTTCTTAAATTTCAAAACAATTTGAAATAATTAGTTTTTATAAAGTTCAAAATAGTTTCAAGCTATTTATAATTAATTTTATCATTTTTATAATTTATAAATAATATATATATTTTATATAATTACACATATAATTAGTACATTTTTATGAATATTCGAAATCCATCTCAAAAAGGTTTTAGTTTTACTTAAATATATGGTTAATTAGTTTAGTTATATAGTAATTTATATTTTTTGAAATAATTAGTTTATAAATAAGATTAATTATTATATTTCATTAAGATTAAGAAGCTCGTTAGTTAATTATATTAATTCATCTTATTCGAGTTTTAGCCATAATTTGTTACTTAAATTCAAAATTGGCTACTTTCTTTTATTCCAAATGGCCATAATTGAAATATAATTGACCATTTTTCTATTATAATTCTACCCCATTTCTACCTCAGCCTAAACCTATTTGAGATCAATTTTTGGGGTCATTTTCCCTTCTAATTTTAGCAGCCCATGCGTCCAAGCAATTCCAAATACAGCTCAAATCCATTTTAGCCTATAATTCAAACAAAAATCAGCCCAATTCTCCTGACTCAACCTGGCCCAACTCTAGTTCACCAAAAGAACTAGAAGCAGCCAACGACTTCAACATTCCCAGCGATCAGCAACACACTAGCGCG
>JAJOOO010007911.1:0-17234 GCA_029582685.1 Solanum piurae | reverse complement strand
CAAATTAACTTCGAATCCTAATAAATTTGTGTCATTATAGTAAAAATTAAATAAATTAAATATTAGACTTGAGTGTTTTACAACTTAAAAAATGAATCCACCCATCGTTAATACCAATTATTTAAAAATATTATTGGGTTAATTTAATTTAATATTTTCTATTCAATATTCATATTGGAGTTCGATTAATTCTAATGTGCGCCGAAATAAGACCCATTCGGATATAGTGCTCCCTACTAAGAATTTTTTTTATATCCAAAACTCATAATTAAGATATTTGGAAGAAGTAACATCATTCAATGCAATGATGCACTATATTCTTTGATGGTTATTTTAATATTTTTATACTAATTTTTTTTATCAGAATCAATATTAATTAATGTTGATCACAATGTCATAGAAGTAACTTTTTAATATTTGTTAAATAACGATTAATAATCAATTATATTGGGCCCGTATCACGGGCCTTAAGAATCTAGTATAATTTTAGAGGCGTCAAATAGGTGGGTTGAACTGAATTTAGGCGAGTCAAAATGGATTGAGTTAATTAATTTTGCACCTCTAAAGCTAACTACGATAAACTCTTATTCATTCTGTTGCGTCTGCCATTAAAGTTCAAACATAGTCCACGTTAACAATTTCTTTCAATCGTATATCTAGAAGACTAACACTTTGTTTGAATAGTTGTGTACTTGCTTACTAATATATCGACAGTATGTTTGCACATGAGCGTGTGATCTATTGGTCATTGAAGTGTGAGTTGAGAATCTGGGTCTTCTTCTTTTGTGGTATTTATAATTGTAATCTTTAATTGGGCCTAATCACTCCATTTCAGTCTTTCTCTTTTGAGACTCTCCCTAGTTGTTCAATGTAAATGTAAAAACATTAAAATATTGATGTAATTTTAATTTTCAATTGTTTGATTGCTCTGTTTTTCGGAGAGTTTTGGAGGGAGAAAAAGTGTTTCTTTGCTGATTGAGAAAGGAATGAGAGGAGAGAGAATTACTAATAACCATGATTAATGATATTTGATCAAGAAAATTAATCTGGTCCATTAAAAATTAAATAAACACGTGTCAACTATATGAAATAGCATTGAGGAAAACTGGAGATATCATCATTGGAGAGGAGCCTCTTCCCTTTTTTTTTGTCCCTAAGTTGTCATATTTTTTCCCCCTATTATAGGATCTTTAAGAAACTATAAATACTTTTTTTTTTAATTTATCTTTAAGTTCTTTTTTTTCAATGTAATTAATATTTTGTACTTTCAATGACAATAGTTTTAGGGAAAATCAAAGTAAAAGTTGCTCATGTCCAATTTACGCAACACACTGCCTTTTTAGTCTGTTTTAAAAAAGAATGATATATTTTTATATTTTGTGATAATTTAACTTTAAAATGCTCATATTTCTTTTAAATTGGATGATTTATAGTTGCACAAATATTTATAACTTGTTTTAGACTATAAATTTCAAATTTTATTCATTTAAACTGCATACCAAGTCAAATAACATCATATAAATTGAGATGGAAATACCAATTAATTCTATCTTAATTTTATAAATTAATAAATATTTTGGGTGACATTTTAAATCAAAATGATAATTGCTTCCTCCGTTCCTATTTATTTGTCGTCATTTTAGATTTTATTTCCCTTAAGAAACTATGTAAGTTACTATTGTACTCTTATTTAGTATTCTCTTGAAGTATTTTCAATAAATGAACATAAATTAATTTATTTTGATTAATAAATTGGCCAATAAATATGAATTAATCATTTAGTTTTCTTATATTGGTTAAATTAATATTTTCAAGGCTAATAACTCTTAAGGTTAAAATAGAAAGAATAGTGTTATTTATATACTGATTTTGTGAAATAACAAGTATTAAAGAACATTTATTTTTAATAAGAACAAGTAAATAAGTATATATTTATTATAAAATATCTTTAGACCAGACAAAATTAAGTTGATGGCAACTTCTCAATTTTGTTGGCAATTAAACCGGCTGGCTTTCGAATGTATTTTTCCTACTTTGAACAATTCGATGTTTATTTTTTCTTCTTTTTTACTCCAAATAATTACTTGTACTACTGGTTGAATTAGTGGTCACAACAAAAGTGACACTTAATTGAATGAAGTAGTTATAATTTACAATTTATTTGTCATTTTCATTGTGTTGGCTGAATTTAATGGACCATTTAATAGATTCGTGGACCACACGGCTAAATCGTGTTTACCACATTAGGAAAGGGTGGGTAATTAACTAGAGCAGCGGATGATGTAGCGAAACTGATCGTAAAATAGGTAAAATCAGCCATATTAAAATCTATGCATGTAAAACGGATTAGGAGTTAAAGGAAGAAAGACTTAAAATATCCACGTATGTGAAAAAATATTCTTAAAATATCCACGTATGTGAAAAAATATTCTTAAAATAATCTTAATTAAAAGCAGATATCAGTGTTCGTCATTTTATCTATTATTAATATATATACGAGAATAAAAAAAATTAAAAAAATTGCTTGTGTCAAAGTCTGCCTTGGTCTGGGAGGTAAATTATGTAGGCGTATAACTTTTCACAGTTGTATTCAAATCACAAATTATCGAAGAATCGCTTAGTAGTACACCTATATCGGAAGATCTTCTAGTAGATCCAGATTTAGGTCACAAATGAAAATTGTGACCTAAAAATATAGAGTATCAATAAACACTATTTTAATTTCCTCATAATTTATACCTGTTTTAATTATTTATGCAAGAGTCTAAATTGTAAAACAAAAATTGATTAATTTCATTGATAAATGACTTATTTTCTCATTAGCTACCCGTTGTTATAACTTATACTTAAATTAAATTAATACACAAATAAATTATTTCTTTACTAGATACCAAACGACCCCAAAGGAATTTCCTATTTGTCATTGTTACGTATATCATTAGTATTAACATCACTAGTGTATTGAAAATTCAATGGACGATGGAGAGGCTGATATGAGAAGGCTTTACGAAATGTAAGAAATCATATATACAGAGATTATCTCTTTCGTTGTTAATTATTTTAGACTTCAAAACCCATTATTGTTAATGATTCATACTTAAATATATAAATATTATCTCCTTTTACCTAAATAAATAAATATAGGAACAAACCAAGGAAATTCAATACATATACCTAAAAAGAATTATTTCTGAACTTTCATACAAATGTAAATTTTCGACAAAAGAGTTGCACCACTCTAGTCTTTTAACAAATTACAAGATTATATGCAAGTCCAAAATCTAAACAATAATGAACCAAATAAATAAAAGAAGAGGAAACATGAAGATAAATCCTGTTGGAAGCGCCCCAAATTATGTGAATACTTAGCTTGAAGAAGTATATATGATTCAAATAGGAATTATATATGGGGTTCTACTCGAGTAATTCATGAGTTTATGAAAAAGCCAGTTTAATCGTTCGTTGAGTCGTGTGGTATAAAACAAAAGAAAAGTAGAGTACAAAATAGACACGGAGTAGAAAAGCAGGCTGAGTGAAGGGAAAAGGACTGATGAGTAAGACGCCAATGTCAGTGGTCCAAATATGGAACCTACAAATTGAACTATTTTAACGTAGTTTGAACAACGATGACGATGATTTGAAGAAGGAAGTAGTCTCAACTGAGCATCGTAGGAAAAACAGTAAATGAGGAAACTCGCGATAGCCAAATACATCTTTAGAGGGTGGAGTTCAAACGGAGATTTATAATTACTTGCTTGATACATGAGCTGTATAAACTCAACCATCGCGGGGAAAATGAAAGCAACTAGTACATTTACGCGGTGAGGAGAAGGCCGAGGAGATGCAATATTGAAACTCATGTATTGCGACTCTTGAGAATAATAACAACTTGTCATGTTGATGTAGGTGAAATTGAGTTGCCCAATATTATTGGAGTAATTTTCGCGGTACCAGCTACGAGAAACTGATCTTATTGTACTTCCAATACCCTCCGCCATTGAAATTTGAATTAATTATTACGTATCTCACACAACTGAAGGAGAAGGAGGACAAGGAGGAGTTAGTAGAAGAGATATGTTATACTCCATATATACAGTACTCATTTATATATGTGTGACCGATACGATACATATTTTACTGTATATAATTACTATAAGTCAACACATACGTACAAACCGTGTGCTACATATAATGGCAACAATAATTGTTGTATCCCTATCAAAAATGTTGTCTCTGAAGCCGTTTTTTTCTTCATTTTACACTGATTTACTTCATATACATCTCTGACTTGATCAATATACATGTACATACTTCACTTGTCTGATTGTTTATCGATCTCATCTTAAAAATTCTTTTGTCTCAAGATGAATTCTTAACACTCGGCATGGTTGAGTCAATCTTTAGTCTTGTGTTGAAAGAATTCGAAATTTATATATGTACATTAAAAAAATACGGGAGATTTAGCCTTCCGATTCTCTGTTGTTTGAGATTTATAAGCTTAGTGATGAGATATGAGTGTAAGGTAGTTAAGGAGTTAGTTATTTCACCAAGATGCTCAAGGGTAGTATAGACCTTTTGTATTGTTTGTTACAACTAATTCCTTTCAAGTTAGTTAGTTAGTTTTGATTAGAAGTTAAACTCTATAAATAGTACTTTTCAACATTGTAACAGTAGTCTTTGAACTCAAACAATGAGAGTTTCTCTTCTTCTATCTTAGCTCCTTGTTAATGGAGGTTTTGTGTTAATTCTGTTTCAGTTCCTTTTAGTTCATGGTATCAGAGCCACACACAGTGATTACTGTGATAGGCAATTTCGATTGAGGATTATAGAATCGAGTTACAGATTCACAGATCCATCAATTCATCAGTTCATCAGTCGGTCTATAGGTTTTATGCAAAGTCTTGGGTGAAATCTGTAGATAATTGGTGAGTGCTTAGCTTCTGCAAACAATTGTTGATCAGCAGTGAATCAGGATGACGAATGGAAGAACAAATGCACACTCTATTCCAGGCAACAATGGAGAAAACACAGGTGTATCAATGTCAATACCTAATTCTGTAATTGGCCAAGGTATTGACTACAATCATCCTCTTTTTCTTAGTCCTACAGATTTAAGTGGAGTAAATCTTATTTCGTTTCAATTACTTGGAATTGAAAACTACTCTCTATGGAATAGATCGATTACACTAGCGTTGTTAGGACGCAATAAACTGGGGTTAATTGATGGAACCTGTAGTAAAGAGATGTTTAGTGAAGAATTGTGGGGACAATGGGAAAGAGTGAATGCTGTAGTTCTGTCCTGGTTAATTAACTTAGTGTCGAGGAGTTTACTGAGTGGAATTGCTTTTCCTACAAATGCTTCTCATGTTTGGAGTGATTTAAAGGAAAGATTTGACAGGGTAGATGGTTCGAGAACCTATAGTCTTTATAAAGACATTGTATCACTACAACATGGGATTGCTTCAGTTTCTGTGTATTACACCAGACTCAAAACCTTGTGGGATGAGTTTGAGGCTGTAGTTCCTTCTCCTGGATGTAACTGTGTTAAGTCGAAAGAGTTTGTATACCATTTGAGCAGACAAAAATTGTATCAGTTTTTAATGGGACTTAATGAGTCATATCATCAGGCTAGAAGTCAAATTTTAATGATGAATCCCTTACCAACTGACAATCATACTTATGCTATGGTAGTAGGGGATGAGAGTAAAAAAGCTGTGATTTCACACATTAGCAATATGGGACTGAGTTCTGAGAGTATGGATCCTATGGCCATGCACTCTAAATCATCTGTTGGTTCTACTTCAGGAGTGAATCAAAGGTTTAAAAGGAACTCTCTTCTCATTTGCGATTTTTGTAAATGTAAGGGTCATAGTAAAGAATTCTGCTACAAAATTGTGGGGTATCCTCCTGATTTCAAGTCCAAAAGGAAGGTTCAAGGTGGTGTTCTTTCAGGCTCCAACAATCCTGGTTCAGGTCAGGCTCATTTTTCTTATGGCTTGAATACTAATGTGCATGAAGCATGATGGGATCCGAAGTCTGGTACTGCACAAAGTGAACATGGAAGAGTGGATGGTAGTAGCATTTTTAAAGCAGCAAGTCAAGCAGAAATAGATGTGAAACAATTACTAAAGGGCTGCACATTCACAAAGGAACAATATGACCATATTCTTAGAGGTCTCACACAAAACCAAGGCCCTGCAACATCTTAGAGCAATATTGATTTTGCTGCTCACACTGCAGGTAAATCCTTTTTTGTTTCTGAGAATAATAAAGTGTGGATTGTAGACTCTGGTGCAACAAACCATATGGTTTCTCAGATGAACTTGTTTATAAAAGGTTCTGTGTCAAAATTACAGATTCCTAAAATTGTACATCTTCCTAATGAGGGTACTACTCAGGTTACTCATGTTGGTTATTATGCCTTGACAGACAGGAGTGTTATCTCAAATGTATTTTACTTACCTGAATTCAAGTATAACTTGATGTCTGTAAGTAAATTGACAAAGGAACTTGACTGTTCAGTTACATTCTTCCCTAACTTCTGTGTTCTTCAGGAGCTTTACAATGGGAAGGTGAGAGTGGTTGGTAAAGAAACGGGGTATCTGTATACACAAAGTTATGGAGGTGATGAAAAGAATACTGCATTGACAGTAGCTCAAGTACCATCTGATATGGAATTGTGGCATCAAAGGCTTGGACATGTGTCATCTGTAGTACTAGCTAAGATGTTTGATTTGAATATCAAGAGTATGTGTAAAGTTTCCAAATGTTTAGTATGTCCCTATGCAAAACAGACTAGACTTACTTTTCCATCTAGTAGTATCAAAAATTGTACCAGCTTTGATTTGATTCATGTTGATCTTTGGGGTCCATACAATACAGCTACATTTGATGGCAATAAGTACTTCCTTACCATTGTTGATGATTTTTCTAGAATGACTTGGCTCTTTTTACTTTAACACAAGTTTGATGTATGTGTAGCATTTAAGGTTTTTCTGCAGTATGTTAAGAATCAATTTTCTAAACAAGTCAAGGTGATAAGATCCGACAATGGTACTGAGTTTGTAAACTCAATTTGTACTACAATGTTTCAAGAGTTGAGTATTATTCATCAAAGGTTTTGTCATTATACCCCTCAGCAAAATGGGGTAGCTGAGAGGAAACATAGACACTTACTAGAAGTAACAAGAGCATTGAGGTTTCAGGGTAAGATTCCATTGAAGTATTGGGGGCATTGTGTTCTAGATGCAACATATCTCATTAATAGAGTTCCTAGTAGTGTTCTGAATTATCAAAGTCCCTATGAAAGATTATATGGAAGTAAACCTAGATTGACACACTTGAGAACTATTGGATGTCTGTGTCTTTCCAAAAATCTAGTTGAACATGACAAAATGATGCCAAGATCTAAGTCTGCAGTTCATATGGGGTATTCAGAGACACAAAAAGGTTATGTTTTATTTGATCTTACTGCTAAAACATTCTTTGTTAGCAGAGATGTTATATTTAGAGAAGATCTATTCCCTTTCTCACAGATCAAGATGTCTGAAAAACATTCCTTGTTTCATAATCCACTGTCAGATTCAGCTGTTCTATTTGATACCTCTACTCCTCATTTTTTTCTAACACATAGTTCTATCAATAATGAACTATCCTGTCTTGAAGGTTCATCTGTGCTACCAGATATTGAGATTGTTTCTTCAGATGTTTCTGATTCAGTTGAGGAACCAGTTCCAGTAGTCACAGAACCTGTTATACCAGCTGATCCCAGAAGATCTACCAGAACTAAATATACTCCTACATGGCTCAAAGATTTTGTTTCCTCAAAATTGCATTCCAAAGTGCAGTATCATGTGTGCAATTATATCAGTTATGGTCATCTTTCTCCTAATTATCAGTCATACATTGCTGCTACATCTTTATTTAGAGAACCTACCACCTATTCAGAGGCTGTGACAGACACTAGGTGGGTAGATGCTATGAAAATTGAGATTCAAGCCCTTGAAGATAATAAGACTTGGGAGATAACTGAGCTACCACCAGGAAAGAAACCTATTGGTTGTAGGTGGGTTTACAAGATCAAATACAAGTCCACAGGAGAGATAGAAAGGTTTAAAGCATGGCTAGTTGCTAAGGGATATAGTCAACGGGAAGGTATCGATTATCAAGAAACTTTTTCCCCTGTTGTGAAGATGGTGACTGTGAGGACAGTGGTGTCTTTAGTTGCTTCAAGACACTCGCACATTCATCTAATGGATGTGTTCAATGCCTTCTTGCAGGGTGATCTTGATGATGGGATTTATATGCAGCTCCCTCAAGGCTTTGCAAGTCAAGGGGAGAAAGTATGCAGACTAACAAAGTCATTATATGGGCTCAAATAGGCTCCAAGGCAGTGGAACCATAAGCTGACTGAAGTTCTTACTACTCTTAACTTCAAACAAAGTCAGTATGATCATTCCTTATTTGTCAATAAGTCAGAAGCAGGCATTGTTATGGTGTTAGTATATGTGGATGATATGATGATTACAGGCAGCAGCTTGAAGTTAATAGAGAAGACAAAATTGGAATTGCAGTAGGCTTTTAAAATGAAGGACTTAGGTGAATTGAAATATTTTCTGGGCATTGAGTTCACTAGGTCAGCAGAAGGGATATTGATGCATCAAAGAAAGTATACTTTGGAACTTATAGCTGAGGTTGGGATGTCAGCAACTAAGCCTGCAGGTACTCCTATTGATGTTAATGTTAAACTAACCTCAACACTATATGATGAACATGAGAAAAGTCATAGAGCTCCTGAAGATCCTTTAGTAGATCAGACAATGTATCAAAGATTAATTGGAAAACTGTTGTATCTGAACATGACAAGCCAGACTTGCCTTTCAGCACACAGAACCTAAGTCAGTTCCTACAATAGCCAAAGAAATCTCACATGGATGCAGCCTTAAGAGTAGTGAGATATTTGAAAAAACAGATTGGGCAGGGGTTATTGTTTCCTAGCTCTTCTGATGAAGTAGTTACTGCATTTTGTGATGCAGATTGGGCATCTTGTCCACTTACCAGAAGATCAGTAACAGGCTATGTGGTTAAGGTAGGGAACTCTTTGGTGTCATGGAAGGCAAAGAAGCAGACTATAGTTTCCAAGAGCTTAGCAGAAGCTAAATATAAGAGCCTTGCCTCCACTGTGTCAGAGTTAATTTGGCTACTTGGATTACTTAGAAAAATAGAAGTTGAAGTGCAGCTACCAGTTCAAGTGTATAGTGACAGTAAAACTGCCATACAGATTGCTGCAAATCCGGTATATCATGAGAGGACAAAGCATATTGAAATCGATTGTCATTTTATTAGGGAAAGATTACAACAAGGTTTGATCAAAGTTAACTACCTTCCTACACAAGAGCAGCCTGCAGATGTATTGACAAAAGGGCTATCAAAGTATCAACACGAATATCTCTTATCCAAGTTAGGTGTCTTGGATATTTTTTGCCCCACCTAACTTGAAGGGGAGTGATGAGATATGAGTGTAAGGTAGTTAAGGAGTTAGTTATTTCACCAAGATGCTCAAGGGTAGTATAGACCTTTTGTATTGTTTGTTACAACTAATTCCTTTCAAGTTAGTTAGTTAGTTTTGATTAGAAGTTAGACTCTATAGTCTATAAATAGTACTTTTCAGCATTGTAACAGTAGTCTTTGAACTCAAACAATGAGAGTTTCTCTTCTTCTATCTTAGCTCCTTGTTAATGGAGGTTTTGTGTTAATTCTGTTTCAGTTCCTTTTAGTTCACTTAGGAAAATGATTTATATTCTAGGAGGGAATTGAAGCCTAGCAGTAGAATTTAAATTTTAAGGTGTGCTTTGGAGATACTGAAATAATGGCACTATATATTAGTTGATCATTTTTCCTTTTGATACGCATATTATGAAATTATAAATGAGAAAATAATTTTACTAATTCATCCCTTAAAAAACTTATTGAAATTTTCAAACAAATGTGAACACTTTCGAAAATAATTAATAGTAAAAGTAATATAAGAAAATTTTAATTAATGTTTTCTTGATAGATGGACAATTTATAATATGAGACAACTATTTTTAGTAAGATGATCAACTAATATGGGACGAAGAGAGTACAAAATACTCGATTCGTTCATTTTTACTTGTCTGTTTGACTTGACAATACACCCATTAAGAAACAATTATAAAAAATCTATTTTAGAAATAAGTGACAAGTAAAACTAAACGGAGAGAGTATATCTATATCAAACTACTTGTCATTTTAGAAGTGCAAGACAAAATTAATTATTGTCTTCCTATTTAATAAATAATATAATTATTCTGGAAGACTACAAACACCTTAATTATTGCCTAATTCATATAAATAAAGTAAATAATCAATAAAAAGCGAGAAATTATATCTTAAGATAAATATAAATAAGGATAATATAGTCAATCACCCCACTTAACAAATCTTTTTTCAAGGAACATAAAAATGAAAAATACGATAAAAGATATCATTTTCTTGCAGTACCAGTAACTGAAGTAGATCTAGTTATTATTATTCATATATGCCTGAAATTAGTCAGTGTCAGTAGAAGGGAATGACTGAAATTAATGTAGCCAGCCAAAACTGTACACACATGCAGATATATAAATATGTGTATAATGTATTGACAAATCATTATGTGCTTAGAAAAGACTTGCGTCTTGCTGACGTGCAATGTATTTCGTAGTTGGATAGAAATATTCGATACCTATATATGTTTGTGAAGATAATACGCACTTAGTGGAATATTTAAGTTATGTGTAAATCTAATTCAAACAGTAGCGATATTAAATAAAAATGAACTATATATGAAGTTCTAGATGAAGACGCTTAACATTAAAGATCGATGAAGGGTTAAATAGGATACGAAAGTTAAAAAATTAAAGAATTTTGCAACATATAAGTCAAATATATATTAAGTATCAAAAGTGTATATATTATCAATTTAAACGAGTGGTATTGAGAGTTCACGTATCTTTTCATCTTACAATATAAAGAGTGAAGTATTGAAAACACATCTAAACTAGGTGTGAATTATTAATTTCATCCCCAAACTATTGACAACTTTAAAAACACATTTTTACTTGACTAACTGAACTTAAATACACCCCCGATCTTACAACATGAGTGAAATACACCCCTAAATTCTTGCCAAGTTTAGGAGTGTTTTCAACACTTTTCTTAGTTTCTTATTAAGAACTACATTTCATACAAGAGTTTGAGACCACTTGCTATGTCTTGTGTCAAATCGGGGGGTGATCGGGGGTGTATCTAAGTTCATTTAGTCAAGTAGAGGGGTGTTTTTAAGATTGTCAATAATTTTAGGAATGAAACTAATAATTTACGTCAAGTTTAGGGGTGTTTTCAACACTTCTCTCTAATATAATATAAAGGGAACTTTTATGTGAAAGATAAAATATTAATGCCGAATTAATTCATAATTTATTAGTATGATTACTTTTCTTTTTTTTTTTTGGTCGACCTGCCGTGATAAAATATGAATATGAAAGAGCCACTACTCAAACGTTTTTATATATATACCACTTATAAATGATAAAGACTAATATTCACGGGTAATTGTTGGTCTCTGATAATGGATCATTACTCTTTTAGGATATTACTTAATAAAATTTGAAATTTCAAAATAACTCTGTATACTTGCTTACTTTTTCTTAGAAGGATAAATAGATAATAGAGTGTTTCCATTTATTCTTTTGGCTGTGGTTCAAACTTTCAATCTAAATTTGAATTTTTCTACTGCGTGATGTGTGCACTTTCAAGCATAAGACTATTATTGGTTAAATAGTGACTAATTATTATAAAGATGTTTAAGTCTCACTTGATCCCGTCATTAAAACATCAATTCATCTTTTTTCTGGATCTATTAGATGTCCCATTCTTAGGTAGGCAACTTAAATAACTTTTGCTTTAAGGATATTTAATTTGGATATGTACTTTATGTTTTTTTTGGAGAAATGGTACAATTAAGTTTGTATGAGGCCTAACTTGTAATTAGATATGGTACAGCTAAATTATTACAAACACACCCTTAATCTTGTTTGCTAAAAAAAAGGTATAGTTAAACTTTTTATAAAGTAAAAAACAAGCATCTCGATTTAACTCATTGAGCAATTAATTATATTTGTATAACTGAACTAAATGAAAACAGTAAAGTGAGTTAAGTGGATCGGAGGAAGCAGTAGAGCTATGATAATTGTCGTTTCGACTGGATCCGGAGATGTTGGTGTACACCCGGTCTCATATTTGAAAATGAATACATAAAAATACTTGAGAATAAAGACCAAGTAAAAACTAGAAAGTCTAGAGCACAAGAATATCATTGTATTGTAAGCAACAAAGATGACAATACGTCGAAAAGTTTCACTCAAGCTCTAAAATACTATGCACAGTAACAATAATCCGCGTGGATATGATATTATCTGATCTATGCTAGTCAATAGAGTATTTTATACACACACATATATATATATACTAATAACAGCACAAATATATATATATCAACTTAGCGCAAATGTTATACGTTTGAGAAATGAGCTAAGTATGATAAAATCAAACAGGAATTATGTATATGTCGTCTGTGAATTTATGATAAAGCCAGTTGATGAGTAGTACTGTTTTATTCAGCAAAGAAGCTGAGTATAAGATGGAAACTGAATAGAAAATGGGGCAAAGTGAGGGGAAAAGAAGTGAGGAGTAAGATGCAAATGCGAGAGATGATCCCCATTTTTAATGTGTTATATAATACATTTTGAATATTCAAATAAACACATTGGGCTTAATTAATATGCAGACTGCTAGTTCCCTAGTTTCCTGTTGGTTGAGCTATTTGTGGTAAGAAAGGTAAAGCTATAGTATGTGTAAGAGTAAAATATATGTTATAATTTGTATATATTATTTATGTAAATTGTCCTATAATTATCCTGTAATGACTAGCCTAGGCTTAGTTAGTTAACTACTGATTAGTTAGTTGGTTACTTAACCATAGTTAGTTAGTTAGAATAGGCGGTTAGTTAGTTATGATTTTCTTCTAGAACATTCCAGGTGAATGTGTATATATGATTTTACTGATCAAAGGAAAAAGGTGCTAGGTCCCATTCTCTCAAAATTCAACTCTCGTATTTGCTTCTCTCAATTGCCAATCATGGCTTCTCTGTTTCAATTGAGCTGATTGCTCATCATTATTGTGGAACCTGATATTCTTGAATCAATAAAAATACTTATTGGAACTTCATCACGAATACATAGTTAGGCTTTGATCACAATCACAGAGATATGAGAATTTGCGGTTCATAACTTGAACACGAAAACTTTTTTGTATGTAGAAGAATTGCGGATCACCACTGAAAAGCAGAGCTTTTCAATATATTTCTTCGCTTTTGTTTGTTTTTCTTCTTGTTCTTATGAAGTCCTTTTATATAGTTGTGAAATAAGATTTTGAGGGTATTTTAGTCTTCAAGTAATTTTAGAGGACCTTGGGCATGAATTGAGCTTGTCTTGTCAACTTAACTGAACGATTCAAATGTAATTTGGACTTTATTTAAGTCATTTAATTTGAACATAAATATTAATCTAATTTTATTAACCAATAATTAAACCTGGTCAATATATCATAAATTTATGGATTAATCCAAAACTTAAAATGAACTTACCAATAAAGTTAAGGTTTGACGTATTCATGAAGTCTACAAATGCCCACTGCTTCGAGACTTGTTGGAGTGTTCGACTTGTCGAACTTTTAAAGATAAGGTTTGAAGTATTCATGAAGTAAATATTTTCGTAGGAAGTTTTTTTTTTCAAAACTTTTCGTATTTGATTTCAATGTAAATTTACCATAATTTGTAGGAACAATTTTTTTCAAAACTTTCATATTTGAATCCAATGTGATTTGTAATAATTTGATTCTAATGGATTTTCCATAACTATATTCCTATGAAAACATTAGCATAATTTGGTTTCTAGAAAAATTTATCGTAATTTGATTTCAATTAAGATATTTCATAATTTATAGGAACACAATTTATGTACTTTTGATATCTGTAAATGCACATGCTCATACAATGGTTGATTGTCAATTTGTGGTATCGTCAAGTTCAATCGAATCCATCTCCATCAGGTAATGTTCTTTTCTTTTTTTTTAAATGTCAATTTTTGTTCCAACTTAGCACACTTGCGATAGAAAATTCATATTTTATCGTAGACAAGTTGAAATCATGTTCTGTTTGATTTTTTCAAAATCTAAACTCACATTTATACAACATATTTGAAAATTAAATAAAAATTCCTTTTCAGTTGATGGAAATTGGTTTTTGAAGTTTTATGCAGTCTCACCAAAATGTCTGGATCTTGGTGTAAGACTATCTAAATGATGAACGACTTGATTTTATAGACTTCTCTGTCTATGACATATCCAAAAATTAAAACCAAACTCTTTATGGATTGATAGAAATCGATTTTTGAAGTTCGCTATCAGATCTGCCGTTATTTTTCTTGCAACATATGCAGTCTCACCAAATCGTCCTTATCTTGGTGTAGACCATCCGAATGACGAGCGATTTGATTTAATAGAAAGGGAAAAAGGTCTGAAATATATCCAAACTTTGACCGAAACTGTTGTTATGATATCGAACTTTAGAAATGACCTTTTACCTCTCTGCACTATTTAATAGTGTATTTTAAAGATATATATGTGCCGACGTGGACATCATAAATATTGCATCATTATAAATAGTAATGTGTCCACGTGGACACATATATACCTTTAAAATACACTATTAAATAGTGCAGGAGGCTAAAAGGTCCTCCATTAAGTTTGGTATCGTAACAGCAATTTCAGCCAAAATTGAAGTATTTTTCAGACCCTTTTCCCTAATAGAAACTAGACTTCAAAGTTTACAACATATCCAAAAATCAAGGTAAATACCCTCATGAATTGACGAGAATTGATTTTTAAAGTTGATCTCCAGATCTGTCATTATTTATTCACATATTTGTGGAGTCTCACCAAAACGTTTGTATCTTAGTGTAGGAGAGTACGAATGGAGAGGTTTGACTCTATAAAACATAGACGTTGAAGTCTACAACATATCCAAATAATCAAAGCCAAAGTCCTTATGCATAGATCGAAAATACATATTAAGTATCAAAAGTGTATATATTATCAATTTAAACGAGTGGTATTGAAAGTTCACGTGTCTTTTCATCTTATAATATAAATGGAACTTTTATGTGAACTTGTGAAGGGTAAAAATATTAATGCGAAAATTAATTAGTAATTTAATAGTATGATTTGTAATTCACTTGTTTTTTTTTTTTTGCTCGACCTGCCGTGATAAAATATGAATATGTGAGTCATTATTCAAACGTTTTTATATATACCACTTATAAATGATAAAGACTAATATTCACGGGTAATTGTTGGTCTGAGATAAGGGATCACTATTTTAGGATATCAAATAACGTCATTTTAGAAGGATAAATGGATAATAGTGTCTCACTTATTTTTTTGTGATTCAAATTTTCAATCTAAACTCGAATTTTCATGATCTGTGCGCTTTCAAGCAACAAGACTGTTTATTAAATATCAATTGATGATAAGGTGTTCAATCATTTGAGCAAGCCTCACTTATCAAGTATATCAGATTAATATACGTATCCCGTTAGAAAACACTAATTCGTCTTTTTGGATCTATTCGATGTCCTTTTCTTAGATAGGCAACTTCAATACTTTTTGCTTTAAGAATATTTAATTTGGAAATGTACTTTATGTTTTTTGAAAGAATGATACAGTTAAATTTGTATGAGGTATAGTTAAATTATTTCTAAGAAAAACACTTTTCTTTCTATACACACACCCATAATCTATAGGGTGAAATTGGGTTCTACTGCACATTTTGCTGGTCAGAAAAATTGTACAGTTACATTTTTTATAAGGTCAAAAATATTTACTTCGATTTAACTCGTTAAGTTTGTTTATAAGCAGTTAATTATACTCGTTATTGAACTATTAAAAGAATATATCGTACGGGCTAGTCCTTGAATCGTGCACTTTATTAAAGGAATATATCTTTATAAATATATACTCCGCCTATTTTATATGCCACGTGTTCATCCAGTATTCTGCCACATACACAGCTATTTTTCCAACGATACACATTTATTCTTCAACTTATACATATACTAAAACGTATACACACACAAAAATAAATAAAAAATTAGCTAATGTTTTTTTTTTGGACAAATTACTTAATTACACTTCTTTACTTACCTTAATATCCATTTATTCCTACTTATTTCAAAAATTTTCCCTTATTTACCTATGTATCCCGCATGTATCCCGTGCACAACGCTATGTATCCCGCTATGTGGAATGTATCAAACGCTATGTATCCCGTGCACAACGCTATGTATCCCGCATGTATCCCGTGCACAACGTTATGTATCCCGCTATGTGGAATATATCAAACCTAATGTATCCCGTGCACAATGCTATGTATCCCGCTATGTGAAATGTATCAAACCTAATATATCCCGTGCACAACGCTATAATTTTATTTTATTTTCTAAAGTAAATGTTGAACTTTAAGAAATGAGATGTTGTTATTAAAGCAGGCAGGTCCATTTAATGAACTGGGCCAAATATCGTCTGTTGTTTTTGTTGTTCTTTTTGGGGCCTTTGGCCTATTTTTGTACTGACAGATGGGGAATTTACAAAAATCTTGTTAGTTTAGGAGTTAATTACTTAGATACATTTTAACTTACAATATTATATATTTTATCATATTCTGGTGCGTCCTGATACATCCATGTACATGCATCTCGTATACATGGAATCAAATTTATGTTTAATTTGTTCTAAATACATTGTATCCAAGTGGATTCCTATGAAATTTGGGATACATAACAAATCTTGCTCGCCTCTCTCCCATCTCACTCGCCACTCTCCCAAGTCCAATGTATCCCAGATACATGGAAAGCACTCCAGATACATACAAATACATGTATCTAGCTAGTGTGATTTACATGTATCTGAGATACATGCAAATCCTTCCCCAATCTTGCTCGTTTTTCTCTCTATTTTTGTGTATATGAATTTAAGTGTATGATATGTAGGAAACTCTTAATTAATGATAAGATACGTAATAATTTAAAAGTATAGATAATAATAGTATATATGG
>JAJOOO010007909.1:0-18571 GCA_029582685.1 Solanum piurae | reverse complement strand
ACAATTATAGGTGTTTCCGTAGCACATTTTTAAGAACTTTTTGGGTCAAATTCAAATATAATCATTTCATTAGTTCTCGACTCCAAACTCACATATGAGGCTCTAGTTTCACTCTATCATTTTCCGAGTCGTTACAGAAGTTTTCTTGGGCATGCAGGTTTTTATCGGAGGTTTATCAAAGATTTCTCTAAAATTGCACATCCATTGTGCAAACTGCTCAAAAAGGAGTGTAAGTTTGATTTTGATGATGCTTGTCTGAGAGCATTTGGAGAGTTGAAATCAAGGTTAGTATCAGCACCTATCATTATTTCACCGCATTGAGGGCAACCGTTTGAAGTGATGTATGATGCGAGTAGGGTGGCGCTTGGTGTGGTATTGGGACACAGATAAAAGAAGATTCTTCATTCGATTTACTATGCCAGAAAAGCTCTGAATGTGGCTCAAAATAACTATACGGTGACTGAACAGGAACTCTTTGTTGTGGTTTTCGCATTCGAGAAATTTTGATCCTACTTTCTTGGTACTAAGGTCATAGTGCATACTGACCATTCTACATTAAGGTATTTGATGGCTAAAAAGGATGCAAAATCAAGGTTGATCAGATGGGTGTTGTTTCTGCAAGAGTTCGTTTTTTAGGCGAAGGATAGTAAGGGGATAGAAAATCAGGCTGCCGATCATTTGTCCAGATTAGAGGAGGAAGCTATGCTCAAGTTAGAAGATGGGGTTGAGATTAATGATGCATTCCCAGATGAACAGGTATTGGCTGCTTCTTATGATCTTATTCCTTGATTCACAGATTTTGCCAACTACTTGGGAAGTGATTTGGTTCCATCGGATTTTTCATTCCACCAAAAGAAAAAGTATATGCATAATGTGAAGAAGTTCTTTTGGGATGCGCCTTACTTGTTCTGTATTTGTGCTGATGGGATTATTCGTCGTTGTGTGCCCTATGTTGAGATGATGAGTATATTAGAGCCATGCCATTCATCGCTTTTTGGTGGGCATCATAGTGGTATTCGGACTACTCATAAAATCTTGTAGTGTGGGTATTACTGGCTTACCATCCACCAAGATGCTCATGATTTCACCAAGTCTTGTGACCGTTGCCAAAAGAAGGAGGAATTTCAAATAAGAAAGAGCTACCTATGAATCTGATATTGGTGATTGAGTTATTTGATGTTTAGGGCCTTGACTTCATGGGTCCGTTTGTGAGTTCACATGCGACGAAGTATATTCTGGTTGCGGTTGACTATGTATTGAAATGGGTGGAAGCAATTGCGCTTTCAAACAATGAGGGAAAGAGTGTCATCGCATTCCTAAAAAAGAGTATCTTCTCAAGATTTTGTACACCTAGGGTGATTATCAGCGATGGAGGTTCTCACTTTTGTAATAAGTTGTTCAAGGCATTACTAGAGAAATATGGAGTTCGTCACAATGTAGCCATTTCTTACCATCCATAGTCTAGTGGGCAAGTTGAGGTGTCGAATAGAGAGATAAAGCAAATCCTTACAAAGACTGTGAACGCCAACAAAATTGATTGGTCAAGAAGGCTTAATGATGCTCTATGGGCCTATTGCATCACATTCAAGACTCTTATAGGTATGTCCCCATATAAACTTGTATATGGGAAGTCATGTCATTTGCATATAGAGCTAGAACAAAAAGCAATGTGGGCGCTAAAGAAGTTGAATTTGGATTGGGGCGCCGCATCGAGTCAAAGACTAATGGATATGAATGAGCTTGATGAGTTTCGCCTAAAAGTAAATGAAAGTTCAGTCTTGTACAAGGAGAAGATGAAGAAGTATCATGATCAAAAGATTGAAAAGAGTGAATTTGTTGCGGTGATCTACTGCTTTTATTCAACTCAAGGTTGCACTTGTTTCCTGGAAAGCTCAAGTCCAAGTGGACCGGGCCAATCAGAGTCACTCAAGTATTTCCATATGGAGCCGTCGAGCTCGAGAACAAGGAGGGAAAAAGGTTCAAAGTGAACGGGCAGAGGATCAAGGTCTACATGGGGAAATCAGAGAATGTACAAGAAGTGATTGAGGCCTATTATCTTGATGAATTCTGAGTAATCAAGGGATCTTCATCGCGCCGCGATGTTAAATCAAGCGTTGCTTGAGAGAAAACCCAAGATCTACAATCTAGCCAACTATAGGTTTTTCTTTTCGATATAGAAGTTTTCGTCTTTTGTTTGGATTTTTGTAGCTCTTTAGATAGGTGTTTTATGTTTATATTAGCGTTGGCTATATATAGAATAGGGTATGTGTCTAAAAAGCGTCCAGAAAATGTAAAAACAAAGTCCTAATAGTTGCTACGTGTGCAGGGACGTAAAGCAAATATCTGCAGAAAATAGTTGTGCAGTGGTCTACGGACCCCATCGACGGTCCGTTGGTCCATCCACAGACCGTGGATAGCATCCATAGATTACAAGTAATTTTCTAAAATTTTCTAAGTGTCAGAGTGACCTACGGTCCGTAGGTCGACCCATGGACCATCGACGGGTCTCGTGGGCCTAAACTAGGGTTCTGCCTGACCCGACCCGGACCCCTATTTTATAAAATCTTTCATTTTTTAAACATTTTCCACGTCCATATTCTTCCCCCTAACCATTTTTCAACCCTCTAAATCCCCATAATCACTCTCATAACCCCCATATCACTCCCTCAATGAATTACCCAAATCCCATAAATCCCCTCTCCTCTCACAAAGCATTCCATCACTCCCATTCTCTTCCCCTGCAATTTCACAGTCCGGGTTCGATGTCAAAGGCTATCAAAGAGGTTCAAGGAGTTCATTGCACTAACACACTTACCCACTTCAATTACTTGTAAGGTAAACGACTTCACCCTAACTTTTTGAATTTCTTTGTTCATTGTTTAAATCATGAAGTCACGAAGTTGGATCTTGACCTTGGGTTGTTCATCTTCTAATTGAATGTTGAATTGTAGTTATAAATACCCTTGGAATGATAGAATGTGAGTGTGTTATAAGTTAAAACCACATGAATCAAGTAATGGGTCTAATTGGATGTTTTGACTTAGGGTTCGTAGTTTGATCTGTTAAAAAGTTGAATTATGTGTAATCGGAACCCTAAGGATGATAAACTACCATATATTGTGTTGAAATGCATGATTAGATTGAGTTTGAATGTATGATTGTTAATATTATGGGTTGAAGTAGAGTCAAATTCTGATGCCTGGCACAGAACTGACGTGGTTCATGGGTCAGTTGCACACAAAATTTGTACAAGTGTCGAACCATAGTGTGGACTATGATTCGTCATTCCATCGACAGACCATTTTGCACATTCGTGGTTCCTACATTAGAGACCCATTTTTTGGTACTTTGACCTATGGAGGGGACCCACGGACCGTCGTTCCATCGGCAGACCATAGGTACCCACCGTGGGTCAACAGTTCAGCTATTGTCCTGAAAATATTTTTGGTTTTTGTTTGGGTCCAATTCTTGTTCTAAAAATTTTTCATAAGTCTTTTTGAATTATTTTGGTACTAACTAAGCCTCTACAAGTACCATGAACCCCAAGCAAGCTCCAACCTACGCCGCCAAGGGAAAGTCCAAATTTGTTGCTCATTCGCGACGTTTGATCATTGAGGAGGACAATGAGGACATAGATTACATTTCTCCCACCACAAGGACCTCTCCCACTGCCCCACCGCACTACCAGGAATCAAGCCCAGCAGGTTCGCTACGTGGTCACTGCCCCCCAGCCTGACAAGGGGGCCATACAGATCGGAGCACCAGATGGCTCAGAGTCACAGTCCGACTCTATTTCTCGCGGCAGTACCACCTCTTCAGCAAACTTAGATAGCTCAAGCGACAGCCCGGCACCTACTAGCGTTGAGCCTGCTCCTAAGGTTGATGAGCCCAACAGATGGTGTGTCCCGGGCCAGTATCAGCTTTACAGAAATGGCACAATGATTAATGAGCACCAAAGGATGACTAGGACTATGACTGAGGAGCGCAGGGTCTTTAAAGGCAGCCTCTACACTACATCGGCTATTGAGGATCTCTTCCAGTGACACCGATGCAAGTGGATGGCATGGAACCCCAAGAAGTACAGTGAGGAGATTAGTAGGGAGTGTTATGCTTCCTATGTTGAGACCATCAGAAACTCCATCTCTTAATGGGCCAAGCCCGTCGCTCTGCCTCCACTTGATTCCACATTAGTGTGGGGGTTCACAGTCGACATATCAGAGGTCACCATCCGCAAGTTCTTATATGGCCCTAACCATACTCTGCCTATCAATACCATAGAGTATGACTACCGGATGAGCATTATCCATAGCGGGTCCTTCCAGCTGAGTAAAGGGAGGCTCTTCTGAGGTGGCTAGCATGACACATTACTGCGGATGGGGAGCGTGCTGAGTGGGTTCGGACCCCTATCTTAGGTATCAAGAAGTCTACACAGAGCTTCGCTGTGAAGTTCTTTTGGTTGCTGGTCCGAAATAGACTATCCCCGACTCAGGCGGATAATGTGGTTACATGGGACTGGGCAGTGATGATGGCAGCAATTATGGCGGGGTTGGAGATTGACGTAACCCACATCCTTATTTTAGAGATCCATGAGAGGGCCATTAAGGCCACCACCACCTTACATTTTTCGTGCCTTATTTTCCAACTTTGCAGGGAGGATTCTGTTGCAGTGTGGCATTGTGACCGGTTGCTTGATGTAACAAAAACTCTAGACATTGGCCTCATTCGGGATGATGCCAACCTCGCTGCACCGCGGAGAAAGCCACTGGTTGAGGTGCCACCTCTAGGTGATGATCTTACTGCCGATGTTGAGCAGATCCATTCCGATGACTCCACCATTCCGGCCACTACAGCAAACACTCAGGCTCCACCGTCTCCGACCACCAATCAGGCCCCTAGCTCATCCCGAGCCACTCCCTCTTCAGGGTCCACCGCCATCCCTCTAGCCCGAGTCCAGAAGCTAGAGGCACAGATGGCCACTCTACTTCAGCATGTGAAGCCATGGATGCAGCGTTATATCGCAGAGTCCAAAGCGAGGATGGCATCGATGATGGATCAAAAGGTTCAGGACATTCATAAGCGTCTGGATGCCTTTGAGTTGCGAGTATTGGAGAGGTCAGCCCCGACCATCGATGTGACCACCTTCCAGCAGGAGTTGGCTAGCCTCTGTGCTGATTTTGCTGCACTCCTAGCCCCTAGAGACTGAGCCAGAGTATGCCCCTAAGGCATCGGATGATGAGGTGGTGATGATTGCCCTATTTAGCGATTTTATGCCGCCACCATATTCTTCGTGTGCTGCTAGGAAGCGACACCGCTCTGATCGTACTTTTGATGATGTTGAGGCTCAAAGATTAAGGATTAAGGAGCGCCAAAAGTTGGAAGAGGCCACGAGGGCATCGTTACTGGATGAGAAAATGAGACAGCAGCGGGCCAGAGGGATAAGTGTTGGCCCATCTGGCAGTGTGAACACTACTGAGGATGCTGGGATAGTTGATGGGAGTGCTACTGATGGCGTTCCTAGTATTGATCCAGCGGGCTCCGAGAAACCAGACCCACTTGCTTCGTGAGAGGTCTTCAGTGCATATACGCCACAGGTTTGCTTCACCCTATGTTTTAGTTTTGTTTTTATCCATTGGGGACAATTGCACCTTATTTTGTTAGGGGTCGGATAAATGGATTTTGAGTGATAGGGTGAAGTCTGAGTAACCCAACTCTTAATCCTCTCTTGGGGTTTTCTTTCTTGTGTTCTTTTAACCCAAGACTATTTAAATTTATGTTGAACCGGCATGTTTAGGAATTATGTGTAGAAATAAGTAGAAAAATGAAAAACATGATGGCATAAAAAGCATGAAAAAAATGATTTACGTCCAAAAAGTTTGAAATGTGCTAGATCTTTAGGCTTGATAAGTTGAATGTGATGGATCTCAATATGACATGATAAGGAACCGATTTGACCTCATGACTTAAGTGAAAACTTGAACTGTGTAATCGAATAATTTGATAATGAAATAATGTGCCAAATGTGTGTGAGAAAAGCTTGAATGTTCATACAGTGTGTGCCAATCTAGAACTTGCCCCGTTGGTTCTACTAAGATAATCTAGGCTAGAAGTTAGTAAATGATCATAGGCCCTTGTTCAAATAAGTCCACTCAAGCCTAAAATGATCAAACCAAATGAAATAAATGTTCCTTATGATCCAAATGTTTGTGCCTAATATAGACCACTTCTTTCAAAATTAACCTAACTCACCTTCCCTAAAATAATTGTTTTGGCCCCGGTCCCTCCTTAGACATGTGCACCTTGACTTAGGCCAAAAGTTTAAGTTGAGGGTGGCTAATTCAAAAAGTTACCTTTATCTTGTCCCTGGTTTGACATCGGATATTGTGCACCTCAACTCATGCTAAACACATAAGTTGACGGTGGCTATGAAAAAGGGTATGAAAAGAGTTTTGTGCTGACGAGAGAAACAGAAAAGAAAAAGATGTGACTTTGTGTGAAAGAAGCAAAAAGATGAAAAACAAAAGTGTTGAAAGAAATAAAGAAAAATAATGTGAAAGAAAAAGAAGAAAGTAAAAAATAAGAGCTATAAAGTAGAAGTCACATATGTGTTGAAGAGAGTCAGGGGAAAAGAAAATAAAATGAAAAGGATCTCAAGAATAGGTTGAGAAAAGAGGTAAAAAGCCAGTGTAATGTCAAGAAGGGCAGAAAGTCACTAAAAAGTACCCAAATATACCGTACTTGACCTTGAGCCTATGTTACAAGCTAAGAAAGTCGTATAATGATCCTAGCAACTGGTTTGGAGAGTCTAAGCAGTGAAATAAGGGCAAGCCTATGGTATTGAGCAGAAACTGTAGTTGAAGTCACTTCTGAGCGTGAGTGTTGAATCAAATCCTAAAACTTGAAAGTCGTATATATTGTGTGTGACAAAGGATTTCTTTTGAAGTGAGGGCACTAGTTACATTGTTGGAGAATATATACCTTGGTGATTGTCAAAGGTGTATGTTGTGATGTTTGTTGGTCGATCTATGTCATGTTTTGATTTGTATGAGTTAGCTTGTTGAGTCTAAATGAAAAGATTTGCACTAAGGAAATGGAATGCGTTGAAATGGCCATGTGATTACTTGAGTTTGTATGTCTGTTTCTACAAGTGTCGTTTAGACTTTTAGTGTGTCGCTTGAGGACAAACAACAAGTTTAAGTTGAGGGTGTTGATATACCGTAAGTTTACGGTATTTTTTATGCATTTCACTTAGAAGTTGTGTGTGTCTAGGGCTATATTGTATTAGAAATAATGTGTTTTGTGTTATGTTTGCAGGAAATAAGCTTGGAATGTAGTTGATGGAGATGAGAGTTGTAATTATGTAGAAAGAGCCACCCACAGACCATAGGTCCTTTGACAGATCGTCGTTGGGTAGGCGTAGATGGAGCATCAGGGAATTCTGACCAAGTATGGAACCACGAGGCAACTGACGGACTGTAGGTCGACCCACAGGCCGTCCTGCACATCCGTCAATGGGTTCAGAGAGTTGAAGTTCCAATACCTGATGAAAAATCCTAGGTATGGAGCCACGGAAGGGGACCTATGGACTATAGGTCGACCCACGGTCCGTAGGTCGAGTCGTCAACTGATGCCGCGTTTCAGACAACTTATTTCCTTATTTTGTTTCATTTTTATTTGGGACTTATTTTCTATAAATAATGGATGTAAACCTCATTTTTAGGGGTTAGACAACATTGTATACTTTTATTTCTTGGTTTTTTTGTTGGAATTAATTTGTAAACTTTAGCAAGTTGATTTCTGGATTTCGTTTTATAAGATTTTCACTTTGAAATTCAATTGGAGATTTTGGGTTTTTTATCTACTCTAATCGTAAGTTCATGAATTCTTTTTATAAAATTATGAATTGTGTTCTTTCAAGCATGAGTAGTTAAATCCAAAACTAGGGTTGTGGGAACCATGAGCAATTAACAACATTTGAATAATAATTATGTAATTCTTGAATAGTGTTTATGCATGCATTGGTAATTCTTTTGCTTAGAAGTCTTTTTAACAGTTGCAAACGTTAGAACTCACCTCGTTCCTACTTGTCGGACCAAGGAGGTAATGAATGAGAAAAGAATTAGTAACAGAGATTTAGTGGATGCTATTTAATAGTCTAATATCAATTGGTGCTAGGGTGAAAACTAAGTCATATATTGATGTGATGTTTAATCTGAGGTAAAGGTAAGGGTTAGTAAAGTATACACTCGTAGCCGGACACGGGTGTGTAGTGAAATTCCCTACTTGGAGGACCAATCACTTAGGTATACATAACTTACCAACTTTGCATGTAAAACACTTGGAAAGGATTACTATTATTAGGATTACAACGTTAAGAGTCTGTGGGGAACACATACACCCAAGTTTTTCTCTCATATTGATAACTTAAAGTTTGAATCCTTCTTACTTGTTACTTAATCAACAAACTAATATTTGCTTACAAAAATCCCCCTTTATTTACTTGTCTTGGAAATAGTTTGACTAAGCGGATATAATAGTGAGTTAAGTTTAAGTTTGAACCATATTCCTCGTGGGATCGACCTCAACCTACAAGTTGGGTTCTTTATTTGACAAGGATCGCTTATACTTTTTAGGGAGGTGTAATTTGAGCGTATCACCCAGCAGTGCAGCTTTTGATGTCGGATGATAGACTCATTTTGTGATGGCATGAGGGTGTTGCTAATAAACCCAAACCAATATTTGGCTGCGACATTCAGATCCTTCTTCTCAATCACAGCTCCCGCCTCTAGTTAGGGAGGTGTGACATCACTCAGCAACGGGGTCAACCATCCCTTCAAATCTTCCAAAGTTTTGATTTTTACCTTGTCGGCCAAAGAGTGAATAGTGTGTGTAGTCCAGTCCAACAAATCATTAATGTCAGTTTCGCTGCACTTTATATGTTTACCCCACACCTCCACATAATCAGCAGTTGTCATTGCTCCTGCCTTCTCTTTCCCTTTCGAGATCAGCTTCGCATAGCCTGCATAAAATTTTCGAACCCATGAAGGAACATATGGATTTCGAGGCTTGGTGAACTGTTGGAACTTGTGGAAACGAAGCGTCTCCCACACCTCTGGATATCTATCCACTACACAATCCATGGATAATCGCTTCTCCTCAAGAATAGTACGCAAGTCGGTTGATTTTAGTCGAATCATAGACCAAGGTGGATGTGATAGGGACAGGGGAACTTGAGGTGCTTGTTCTACTATAGATGTTGGAGGCATCGGAAGTGTTGGAAGTGTAGCCAAAGGATCATGAACTGCTTTAGATCACAGTTCTAAGTGCTTCCGTTTGAGCAACTCTCTCTCAGTTTTTGGTGTATGTATTGGAGTCTTGGACCACGTAGCTTCCTCTTTCTTAAACTCAGAGGAGGTGAGATGTGTGGAGTTGATACCCATGTTGTCCAATGAACTCGAACTGGAACTTGCTACCACTTGCTTCTTCCCTTTGCCTTTCACACTCCCCTGAAGAGGTTTAGAATAAGTAGCAACGGGAGGTGTAACCTCCGCTGCGATTATAACCCCTTTGGTCTTCTTCCAAGGTTCTAGACCTCTTACAGGAAGCTTTGATCTAGCGATACCTGTCGAAAAACACAATAAAACACATGCGGTTGCAAAGGGTTAGCAATATCATTTTCAAAAAATTGCAGGAAAACTTTTCAAACCACTCGGCGAGTCGCCGAGACCGTTCGGCGAGCAATAGAGGGCTCGCCGAAAGTTACAAAATAAATCAGCAAAAATTCAACACAAAAGGGCGAGACCAAAGATCATTCAGCGAGTTGCCGAGTTCACTGGGCGATCAGAGGGTGCTTCACAAAATGTTACAGAAATAAACAGCCAAAAGGGAAGTGAGAAAGGTGAGACTAAAGCCATTTGATGAGTCGCTAAGTCTACTCGATGAGCACAAGCATATCACCCAAAGCTAGCGATTAATTCACCAACATTGTAGGTCAAAAAGGTGATAAGGAGGTCAATTGGCGAACCACCGAGTCACTCTGTGAACTCGATTCAACTTGTCAAATGGCCTGACGTGCTAGATTCCCAACCCAAATTCATATTCTCAACGAACAGCCTATAACAACCAATTTCAAGTACAATACTATGCAATTCAAGCCTACCCACAATAATTATCTATGCGGGGGTACTCAAACTTCCCCCAATTGATCTAAATTCAACCAAACAATGATTTTTCCCTTAAGAACGACGTCACCCAATCCATCATTGGGCTGATTCAAGTTGTTTAGTGGAATTTGGGTTACTCAGACTTCACCCGCACAAAACCCAATATGCACACCCATAATTCAAGAAATTCAAATGTGAAACTCAAACCAATTTAGGCAAAACAAGTTATAGGGCATGCTTGATTTCAAATTAGATTTCAACAAGCAATTTGACATACAATCAAGGCAAATACTAGATCCATTAACTACTCATACACATGCTCAACACAAATTATGTAATTAAAACAAATATGGAAAACCAACCTCAATTGTAGACACGAAGACACTTAGGCAAAGAGGAAAAGATGGGAAATACATCAGAACCCGACCACACATGAGAACACCCAAAAAATTTAAACTAAAAATATAATCTAAGACTTGATTGTAAGAGTGCAAGAGTCAAAAAGTTCAAAAATAAGGAAATGAGTTGAATTTAAAACCGTTGAAAGGCCCTTTATCCTTCAGTTCACTCATTGATCATCGAGGTCTATTAACGCCGCCGATCCACTCGGAGAGTCGTCGAGTGGACTTTAGACCTTCGGATTTAACAGAAAACCAGCATTTTAGCTAGTTCAAAAGGTGAGCTATATCAGGCTCGTCGTGCCACTCGGTGATTCGCCGAGTGGACTTTAACTCGCCCAATTACCTTTTCCCCCAAAATTTCAAATTTCAACCTGCACATCCAACAAATGTTATTCAAATACATAAAGTAAAACTTGGGTTGCCTCCCAAGAAGTGCCTTATTTAACATCATGGCATGACGTGGCCATGCATTTAAGCCTCATTCTTTGGGTTGACTAAAGTATCACTAAGAAGACCCCTTTTTGTGTTGGATTTAAATGAGCTGAGATTTGGCCCATTTGAGTCTCAAGATTCTTTATGGAAAACGAGTGCGAGGTCATCATTTGATTTATAGAAGAGACATCATATTTTATCTCCTTGAGTACCTTGTCTGTTCCTTCCACCTTGTTCAAGATACGAGCAAGCATATCCTTGGTCCGAAAGGTTTTGGGATTAGTCCTTGGTTTCTTTGGCTTTGGACGTTTGTGAGAAGGCACGTAGCAATCTTTATCACCCTATATATATCTCTAATTCACACCACGATCATGCCATTATCGATCTCGATATCTCCAACCATCATCACAATCTTTATTCTAACCTTGATTCCCATCCGACCTTTGATAGCTCAGACGAGAACCCCCTGCTTGGTTTGACAAGAATTGTACCTCTTCATTGTACATGGCCTCAAATTGTGCATCATCAGGGCTCTCACCATTACTCGCACCAACCGCATTCAAAGCTTTAGAACCACCACCCATGACATGTTTCGTCAACAAGCCTATTTGGGTCATTATCATGGCCATATTCTCATCACGTTCTTGGTTCTTTTCCGTGTGTTCCTTGGTCAGTTTGAGGTTCAGAGGAGACACTTGATCTTTCCTTGTGTACCTTGCATAATTAATTTTAGTCATCTCATCAAGAAGTGCAGACGCTATGTCAAATGGTTGTCTCATAATACCACATTTAATGAGTTGATCAGCGACATCTTTGTTGATGGTGTCAAGACTTTGGTAAACATAATGCAATAGCACATTGTCCGGCAACCCATGAGTCAGACATTGGAGGAGCAATTTTTGGAAAGTCAACCACGTTTCATGGATAGGCTCACCATCAATCTGTTTAAAGTTCTGAATATTATCCCTCAACTTAACCATCTTCGAGAGAAGGAAGAATCTTTCATAGAACAATTTTGTGAGCTCCTCCCAAGAGCTGATAGATTTCCTTGGTAACTCGTTCAACCACTTTGTTACTTCCCCCATTAGAGAAAAGGCAAACAAACAGAGTCGGACTGACTCTTGAGTGCTGTTATTGAAGGAAAACAGTCCACACATATCCATAAAATTTTGGATGTGGTCATGAGGGTCCTCATGAGTGATGAGTCTACGATTTGGACTCATTTAGGACTTTATTTTAATATATTTAGTATCCTCAAATTCATATTTTTATGCCAATAACTGGTGTAAATCCTTGATTTCTAGGTATTTGGATTGAGGAACAAAGAATGGACACTAATAAGCAAAAACGAACAAGACAACTGAAAGAATGAAGAAAAAAGGCATGGTGATCGCCTAACCCATTGGGCGAGTCATCGAATAACTATGATCTCACCTAATATGCCAGTGTGCCTAGCTCTGAAGGGGAATATCAAGTCGGTGATGGAATGGAGCAGTCATTGTGTAGCCGAATGGTTCCGCGATGCAATTCTAGATCGTCCCAAGTTACAAAACTTGAAGATGTTGAAGGTCAAAGCAAAAAGGCAATGGAACTGACCAAAGGGTGTATCGCCGAGTTGATCGGTGATCCTGACTTATTGCGCCGAATGGTCCTTCGCAGCATATTTTGGTAACTATAAATACATTTTTAAATTCTTAGTTTAGTATCCAAGTTTTATTATTATTCAGTTTTCAAGTTTGGAGCTTAGAACTAAGAGTATTGAGACAATATTTTCCTTAGCTTTGAAGATTTAAAGATTTCCATTTTTGAGAAATTGGAAGTGGGTCTTTGAGATTCTTCAACCTTGACCTTTGTACAAATGAAATTAATCTTACTCAGTTGATAGAAACACAATTTGGTAATGATATCTATTTTTTTATGATGTCTAGCTAAAACCCCAATTCTTGGGGTGTGATTATGTGATTATGGGTTGATTTAGCAACTAGGTATTGTTAATTGATAGTTTAAATTTTGTTTAAAAGTGATTTCAATCAGTAATTGTGGTTTAATTTAAAGGGTTGTAGTTGCAAATGCAACTCTACCTTCATGTTTTTGACTTGCTCGAGAGAGAGGTGTTTCAAAACCAAGATTACTGAATTGATGGTCTGTGGGTATTGGGTTGTCATGGGTTTAGCTCGAGAGAGTGAATCCTAAATCATTTTCCACACATTCACCTCGAGAGAGTGAATGGACTAAAGCGTAGGATGTTCTTAATTACTGCTTATTGGTGTTCGAGAGAAACCAATTTGATTCGGAGTAAATTGTTCAAGAAAGTTTATCCCCACTAAATTATAGCTTATTCACTGATTTATAACTATTTACTATCAATTTCAATTACCCATTTTTCTACCTTAGCCTATAATCCAATCACATCCCAAGAACCCGTCTCTTTACATGTTCCTTAGTGTTATTTGTTGTTGTTGTAGTTGATAATTACACTAAAAAAAAACCTTGATATTTGAAACTTGTGTCACCCCTTAACTTGAATTATCTTTTTATTCGTAAATGTCTCTATCTATGATTGACTTGAACAGATTTGTACTTGACTCTTGAATCTTAAGCACGTACCACTCCCTGTGGAATTTGACCCCAACTCACTTAGTTGGGTTATATTACTGACTAACGATCGTTGGCACTTAGAATTGGAAGAAGTGTCCTGATAAGTGAAATCAAAGTGGCGCCGCTGCCGGGGAGTGGTGTTGGTTAAGATTCTTGAGTTAAATTTTGTTCTTGTTAGTCATAGCTGAACTTACTTAATTTTAGTTTTGTTTTGCTTGTTTATGTTTTGAAACAGGAAGTGTGAGTGTGAACGGCAGCAATGGGAGCCAAGTAGGCCATCAAGATGACATCGGAAACCTCAACGATGTCAACGATCCGAATGCTAATGACCCCCATCTTATGGTTGGAATTGGTGTCATTCGCTTGCCTCCGGCCGAAGGGTATGCAGTGTTCCATATCACAAGTACTATGTTGCAGCTCTTGCAATTGAAGGGGTTGTTCAGTGATTTGGCTCATGGGGATCCCCATGAGCATATTAGAAACTTCATGGATGTATGCGGACCGTTCTCCTTCAAGAACATATCCCAAGAGTCGGTCTGGTTGAGGTTGTTCTCGTTCTCTTTGATGGGAGAAGCATGTAAGTGGCTAGCTGAATTGCCACGTGAATCAATCACTTCGTGGGAGGAGTAGGTCACCACATTTCAAGTGTGATTTTTCCCTCCTTTGAAGATGATGACTCTTTGGGATAGCATTCATAGCCTTAAGCATCTGGAGGGCGAGCCAATTCATGAAACTTGGCTACGATTGAAGAAGTTGGTGCTCCAATACCCAACTCATGGCTTGCCTGATAACATGTTGTTGCAGTATTTTTACCGGAGCCTTGACTCAGTAAACAAGGGTGTTCCTGACCAACTTTCTCCTAGAGGTTTGATTCAACAACCTTATGTGATAGCGGCTCAACTCTTGGATGGCATGACCACAATCAATCGGGCTTGGTACACCCGTGAAGATCAGGTCTCCCCTCTCACATTCAAATTGACCAAAGAGCAGATGGAGAAAGATCACGAGAGGGACCAACATGGCCAAGATCATGACACAACTTGAAATTTTGTCCAAAAATGTCATGAGAGTTGGTGCTCGGAGTGTCAATGTCGTGGGTGTCAGTTGTGTTTATCCTGATGAGGCAAAGTTTGAGGCTTTGTACAGCAAAGAGGTGAATTTCGTATCCACCCAAGGTGGTGGTTATCGTTCAAACTACCCGAGGCAGGGTGGTAACCAAGGTTGGAATAGGGATGAAGGTTGGAAGGATCGTGATCGATAATAGAGGGATTGAAATCCAGATTGAAGGATGGAGAGAAGGATAGGTATGTGCCTCCCCATGAGCGCCAAAAGCCAAAGGATTCGGAAAGTGGCTGGTCTAAGGATATGCTTTCTCGTATCCTCATCAAAGTTGAGGGGTCTGACAAAATTTTGAAAGAAATGAAAGAAGATGTGTCGACCCTGAGTAAGACGGTTACCTCTCATTCAATATCGATCAAGCAGTTGGAGACCCAAATGGGTCATATCTCATCTCATTAAAACCCGAGACATCAAGGGGGTTTGCCTAGTGATACTATGGCAAACCCCAAGAATGAGATTTGAGTGTGGATTTGCGTCGTGCCGCAACGTTAACTAAGGCGCAGCTTGGCAGGCCACCAAAGTTTTATTTTCTTTCTTTTTAAGTTTGAAATAATGGTGTGTTGATTGTGCAGGTCAAAGTGTGGAAGGTGTTTGAAAAGTGCAGGTTGGCGAGCTAAAATTCTGGTCAGCTACTCACCAAAGAGGTCGGTGAGCCCAACTTGGACTGCTGTTGGACTCAAGACATTTTTAAATTAGAGTCTGTAAAACTCGGCGAGCCAGGAGAAAATTGGCGAATCGCCGACCAGGTCGGTGATCACAACTTTTCCCGCCGTTTGGACCCCCACATTAACTAGAGGTCCTGTAAAACTCGGTGATATAAGTGCCCACTCACCGTGTCGCCGAATGGGCGAGAACTGGGCGGTTTTTAAAGGCCAAAGGTTTAAACTTCCAACTTTTTCACTTTCCCTCACTTTTGAACTTCCCAAACTCACACCCGCACTTTGGTATCCTATAGTTTTTGCATTTTTATCGTATTTGAGTCGTCGGATTTGTGTTCGAAGTTGTATTACTTTGTCGCCTAGCATTTCAACTTGATTAATCAGTATCTAAGGTTGGTTTTTCGAACCTCGAATCTTAATGTAGTGATTTTGTACTCATTTACAATGATTTTGTCTTAATGATGTGTGTTGGACCTCTCTGATCGTAATTGTATATATGTGTGCCTATTTTAATTTGAACATTTTACCCGTATTGCCTTTATTGTTGAATTCCCGTGGTTTTGCACCTTAATAATTGGTGAAAATTGTGGAGTTGTGCTTGCATGTTATTGGGTCTAGTCGGGTGAAGTCTAAGTAGCATGTATTTGTGCCAAATGACATATTTTTCCGAATGATGGAGTGATTGACGTCATTCTTAAGGGTGAAAGTCATCAAATAGCCAAATTTGGCCAAACCAAGAGAAGTCTGAGTATCCTGGGGGCATAGGTGTAATGGGTCTTAGTTTAATTTGATAGATGCATGTTTTGATTTTGTTTTCAGGGGCTGTGGGGTTGAATTTGGAAAGTTGGGTTTAATTTAGGCACGTTGGGTCGTTTGGCGAGCTGAATCAAGCTCACCGAACTACTCGGTGGTTCATCAAAGTTCCCCATATCGCCTTTAATTTCATGTTAAATGTGAAGTTTGGTTCTGTAACTTTCGGCGAGAAGCCTGAGGTCGCCGAATGTACTCGGTGACTCGCCGAAAGTCTTTTTTGTTCTCCTTTTGTCTGCGCCCCTGACCCTTAATTACACTGTAACTTTTGGCGGGCTAGTTCTTGCTCGTTGAATGCTATCGGTGATTCGCTAAAAGGGCCTCCCATCGCTGACATGACAAAATTTTCTGAAATTTTTGAGCCAATCCTTTTGGCTTGCTCGATCTAGCTCGCCAAAGAGATTTGGTGACTCGTCGACCGATTCGGTGACTCACCGACCAATTCGGCGAGTCTGTCTGCAACTTTTGTTCTATGCTTTTAATTAAATTGTTTTTAAATTTTTCCTGATGTGTTACAGATATAGCAAGGACAAACATAAATATGCCACCCCACAAAAGAGCGCGGGGTATTGTGATAAACTAAGAGGGATCAAACCCTTCCAAAGAGGAAAGGCAAGAGCTTCTAAAAGAAGGCTAGGGCAAAGGTAAAAGGTCTGTATCTGAGGCTTCGAACCACAACTCCGATAGTGAGGGTCCCCATACAGCATTCTCTGAGACGGAGGACGACCAACCCCTACTGTCCCAGCAGGCTGAGCTCCGTGCTAGATCTCGCCCTGACTCAGGTAGAGTCCATTCAGCCTCTACCCCAGCAGGTTCAGTGCCAGCTCCGGCACCTTCTGTGGCTCCGGTGCCACTAGTAGTACCTCCTCCCAGGCTTCTGAACAGGTTGAAAGGTGATGGATTACGAACTATCCTCGGGGAGAAATTATCTACAGAGGGGCTTGAGGGAAAATACTCCGGGGTGAGGGACACCTTTCGCTTTTATTGATTCGAGTAGTTCACCAGGCCCCGAGGCCCCTATATTCCTTCATGGGTTCAGGAATTCTATAAAGCATATGGTGACTTGGTTCCAAAGAGAATGAAGAAGGCCAGCAAATTCAAACCGGTTAAGTCGGTTGTGGTTCGGGGTAAGGAAGTTGGATGCAATAGTGAGTACATCAATACCATACTTGACAGGGGGTATGACTTTGACTACCCTAACCTGGCTACCACTACAACATCTTTGGATGAGCTCAAGGGTTGGCTGGTGCCCCTCATCTCAGACACCACCCCAAGGTGGATAGAGGCAGAAGTCCCGATCGAGAAGAGGGACTTGAGTGTAGTTGCACGTTATTGTTTTGGATTCATCAACGACTCGATTATGCCTTCCCAAAATGAGTCTATTCTCCGTGATCCTAAGGCGTCCTGCCTTGGGTCGATTATTTCTAGGAAGAGCATTGATATGGGGCTTATTATTGAGCAAGAGATATGAGGGCCAAGCAAAGGCAGACCTCACTTCTATTCCTAGTCTTGATCACGGAGTTGTGTCGGCGTGCTGGAATGCCCCGGGATGATACAAGAGATATTGAGGTTACCCTTTCTTTCTCCACTGACATCCGGCGTATTGATGTCGAGTACACACGAGAGGAGCCCGACAGGAGGAGAGCGGCTCCGGTGGATACAACCCCGGAGGTGGACATTAATTCGATACCTGCAGAGGCATTTTTGCCTACTTCGGCCCCCTGGCCTTCAGGTACATCTGCCCCTTCTTCTTCTTCACAGGTCTCGGGTGCCTCTACCTCATCCCAGTCCGCCAAAATTACTCAGTTGATGATCCTGAAGATGGGACACCTGGCCCATTCAGCTGATGAAAGGGCGACCCGACTTGAGAGATCCATCCCATGGATGATCGAGAGTGCCATCATTGTTGCACTGACCCCCTTCCAGACCTCCATTGACACTCTTACCATGAGAGTCGAGGCTTATGAGAGCATACAGGGGGAGACCTCTGAGGTTACGGCTTTGAAAGTCGAAGTAGCTGATTTGACAAAGGACGTAGACTATCTAAAGTCTACTGACTTCACTTCATTACTAGAGGCTGTTGATGATGTGGACGCTCCTGAGACTTTAGAGATTCCTCCGACTACCACCGGAGATGTACATAGGGATGGTACAACAGCTGATGAGTCAGAGGCAGAGACCGATGAGAAGCAGATAGAGATAAGGAAGGAGAGCATATATGGAGATTTTCCAGATCTTGAGGAGATGATCAAAATTTGATACGCTCAAATTACACCTCCTTACAGAAGCATAAGCGATCGTTATCAAGTACAGAACCCAACTTGTAGGTTGGGGTCGATCCCACGAGGAAAATGGTTTAGACTTTACTTTAACTCACAATTATATTCGATTA
>JAJOOO010007908.1:0-14997 GCA_029582685.1 Solanum piurae | reverse complement strand
GAGACGGTCAAGCTAAGGCATGGGCAAAAAGGGCCAAGAACTTGGGTAACTTTCAAGGTTCTTATTCCAAGGGGTTCGGAAGGCCAATGCTTGCAGCCAAGCCAATTTAGTCCGCTATGCCCGCCGTAATTACTCGGGAACTTCACCTTATAATTTGATCCAGGATAGCCAGGGAGTCGCACCATCAACGGGCAGTAGGCCATCTTTTGATCGTACATGTTACAACTGTGGTGCGCCTGGGCATATAAGGAGAGATTGTCCCCACCCACACGTGTTAGATTCCGCGCAACAGCAGTCTAGAGCAGTGGTACCCGTAGGGAATGGTAATAATGGTAGAGGACATCGACAAGGTGAGCGAGGAGGTAATCAGCGAGGCATGGAAGTGGCTCGTCAAGATGATAGGGCTCAATGTTATGCATTTCCGGGCAAGAATGAGGCAAAGGCATCTGACACAGTGATCACATGTACTATTCTTATCTGTGATCGGATGGCTATTGGTGTTATTTGATCTGGGTTCTACTTATTCTTATGTATCTGTGTGATTTGCCTCATAATTTGCTATGATTTGTGATATACTTGATTCCCCTATCCATGTTTCTATCCCAATTGGAGAGTCAATTATAGTTACCCATGTCTATCGTGCTTGTCCTATTTTGTTTGTGGGTTTTCAGTCTTGGGCTGAATTGGTGATTTTGGATATGACTGACTTTGATATAATCTTAGGCATGACTTGGTTGTCCCCCTATTATATCATGATTAATTGTAATACTAAGTTTGTCACTCTAAAAATTCTGAGAAGGGAAAAATTAGTGTGGGAAGGGGTGTACAAGCCTAAGCGAGCTAAGATTATATCCTTCATTCGGGCTAGTAAATTGGTAGAGCAGGGTTGTTTGGCTTATTTGGCTCATATTAGAAATATGGAGGTTGAGACTCCATCTATTGAGTCTATTCCTGTGGTGTCAGAATTTAGAGAAGTGTTTCCTAATGATTTGCCTGGTATGCCTCCGGATAGAGATACAGATTTTTGCATTGATTTAGAGCCTGGTACTCGTCCCGTTTCCATCCCTCCATATCGCATTGCTCCGGCAGAATTAAGAGAGCTTAAGGCTCAAATCCAAGAGCTTCTTGATAAGGGGTTTATTCGTCCTAGTACTTCCCCATGGGGTGCTCCAGTTTTGTTTGTTAAGAAAAAGGATGGTAGTATGAGAATGTGTACAAATTACCGGCAATTGAATAGGGTCACTATTCAAAATAAGTATCTCTTGCCTCGAATAGATGATCTTTTTGACCAATTGCAAGGTGCATCAGTTTTCTCTAAGATTGATCTAAGGTCTAATTACCATCAATTGAAAATTAGGTCTGAGGATGTGCCCAAGACATCATTTAGAACTCGCTATGGGCACTATGAGTTTTTGGTTGTCTTTTGGTTTGACCAATGCACCCACATATTTTATGAGTTTAATGAATGGGGGTGTTCAAGACATTTCTTGATTCTTTCGTTATAGTCTTTATTGATGATATTTTGGTCTATTCAAAAAGTGAGGAAGAGCATGATGACCATTTTCGCATTGTTTTGGGCGTTCTTGGGAAACAAAGGTTGTATGGAAATTTTGAAATGTGAATTTTGGTTGACATCAGTTGCATTTTTGGGACACGTAGTCTCAAGAAAAGGCCTAATGGTAGATCCTGAAAAGATTGAGGCGGTTAAGAATTAGGTTAGGCATAGATTTGTGACGGAAGTTAGGAGTTTTGTGGGGCTCGCTAGCTACTATCGTCGATTTGTGAAGAACTTTGCTTCTATTGCCACTCACTTGACAAGTTTTACCAAAAAGGAGGTACCCTTTGAATCGACTGATAGATGTGAGAGAGTTTTCAAAAGATCAAGACTTTCTTGACCACTGCACCTATCCTAACAATACCGATGGAAAATAAAGATTTTATTATTTATTATGATGCTTCACATTATTGTTTGGGTGTTGTGTTGATGCAGGATAAGAATGTTATATCTTATGCCTCGCTTCAATTGAAGGTGCATGAGAGGAATTATCTAACACATGATTTAGAGTTGTCAGCGGTAGTGTTTGCTCTTAAGTTCTGGCGACATTACCTCTATGGTGTCAAATGTGAAGTGTTTACTGAGCATCGAAGTTTGCAGCATCTATTTACTCAAAAGGATCTGAATTTGAAACAACGAAGGTGGATGGAGTTACTTAAAGATTATGATGTGACCATTCAATACCATCCGGGCAAGGCAAATGTGGTGGCAGACGTTTTGAGTCGAAAAGTGGTGAGTATGGGTAGTTTAGCTTGCTTAAGTATAACCAAGCGACCTTTGTCTAAAGAAATCAGACCTTGGAGTCTAAATTCATGCAATTGGGCATCTCTGAAAGGGGTGGGGTGTTAGCTAGTATTGAAGTAAGGGCCACATTCATGGAGGAGATCAAGGCCCAAGAATTTGAGGATGAAAATTTGGAGGAGCTTAGAAAGAAGACTGCGATTGGTAAGGCACAAGAAACTACTGTTGATGCGGATGATGTGCTCAATTTCAAGGGGAGAATATGTGTTCCTAGAGTAGATGACTTGATTGAGAAATTATTGGCAGTCTCATGGTTCGGGATATTTTATTCATCCGGGTGTGATCAAGATGTACAGAGATCTGAAGCGAATTTATTGGTGGCCGGGAATGAAGAAATACATAGCGGAGTTTGTGGTGAAGTGTCAAAATTGTCAACAAGTGAAGTATGAACATCAAGGGCCTTCAGGTTTACTTCAAAGAATGCAAATTCCGGAATGGAAGTGGGAAAGAATAGTCATGTATTTTGTGGTTGGTCTTCCCAAGACTTTGGGAAAGTTTGATTCTATTTGGGTAGTGGTTTATAGATTGACCAAGTCTTCCCATTTTATTCCGGTAAGAATAGATTATAATGTTGAACAATTGGCTAAAGTTTATGTGAAAGAGAGAGTGAGGTTGCATGGGGTGCCTCTCTCTATCATCTAAGACCGTGGTACCCAATTCACATCAAAATTTTGGACAAAATTACATGATGAATTGGGCACACAACTCACTTTTAGAATAGCCTTCCATCCACAGACAGACGGGCAATAATATAGGACTATTCAAGTTTTAGAAGAAATGTTGAGGGTATGTGTGATTGATTTTGGAGGGCATTGGGATAAGTTCTTACCTTTGTGTGAATTCTCTTATAACAATAGTTATCATTCCAGCATTGATATGGCACCGTTTGAGGCATTATATGGGAGGGAATGTAGATCACCCATAGGATGGTTTGAGGTTGGCGATGTGCAAACTTTGGGAGTAGATTTAGTGAAGGATGATCAAGATAAGGTGAGGAGTATTCAAGCTAAGCTTCTAGCAACCCAGAGTAGACAAAAGAAGTATGCGGATCATAAGGTAAGAGACATGGCGTTTCAAACCGGTTAGAATGTTCGTCTTAAAGTATCACCCATGAAAGGGGTGATGAGATTTTGCAAGACATGTAAGCTAAGTTTGTGATACATTGGTCCATTTGAGGTCCTTGAATGTGTTGGGCTGATAGCGTATATATTTTCTTTACCTCCTAATCTATCGGGTGTTCATCCGGTATTTCATATGTCCATGTTGAGAGGTATCATGGTGACGGGGATTATATCATTAAGTGGGACTCAATTGTGTTAGACACAGACCTCCAATATGAGGAGGAATCGATTGCAATTCTTGATCGTGTTGTGCATAAATTGAGGACCAATGAGATTAAGTCCGTGAAAGTTCAATGGAAGCATCGTCCAGTTGAGGAAGCTACTTGGGAGACCGAGAGGGACATGCGAGAGAAGTATCCCCAATTGTTCGTCGATTCAGGTACTACTTCATTCCTTCCTTTGTCTATTTTTCCTAAGTTTGTCACTCCGGGACGAGTGATGGGTAAATTGGTATCTATTGTAACGAACGGGTTCCGTCGTTATAGAAAAGCCAACGAGGAAATATTTTTTGTCGAAAAACTTTTTTGTAGTAACTTGAAATTCTCAACCTGGTCCAGATTTGGTTGAAATCGGAGTCATTAAGTTGTAGGGAAATATGGTAACAATCGGGTGAATTATATATGATTTTGGTTAAATTAGTCGTTAGATAACTCGTTAAGGAATCCATACGACTTTACGGAATTAAATTCGGGCGAGTAGAACTCCCGGAATCGATCTTAGCGTGAAGGATATTTTCTGAACATTGTTGGTTAGACGTGTGTTGTGAAATGGGGGTCTTGGATTTATTAACTCATTTTAGCTTCCTTATAGTTGGGCATTGAAACTGAAAACCTTGATCCCTTCATTCTGCTTTAGTGAGAGTGTGTTGTGTTAAACAATAGGTTTGGGTAATAAAAATGTAAGTGTTGGTGTGGTCTTTAGGAGGGGAAAATGTTTAAAAGGATGTTTGTATGTACAATGATAGAAGTTTTTAAGGAATATTCATGTCCAATTGAAATTTCTGATGAATGCAATTGTTTAACAACATCCTAATTGCATCTCTAGTTTCCTTCTCTAGTCTTTTCCTCAATTTGTTCTTCTTGGTGGGCAATAATCTTTGGAGTGGAGTGACAGTAGTAGTTCCAACAATTCACAAACAGAAAGACACATTCTTGATGAGCTACTCCCACATAAAAACATAAAAGGAGTCCAAAATCAATGGATATAGAGGGACAAAATTTCCCTGATGACGTATTTATATATTTGGGATTGTAAGAAGCTGAAGTGGCTGCCAGAACATATGCAAGAACTCCTTCCATCTCTTAAGCAACTAATTCGGCGTAATTGTCTAGAAATAGAGTCCTTTCCTCAAAGAGGATTACCCTTCAATTTACAAGAACTTGTGATCTGGAATTGTGAGAAACTGGTGAATGGCCGAAAGGAGTGGCGCTTACAGAGACTCCCCTGTCTCACAGAGTTATTCATCCAACATGATGGTAGTGACAAAGTGATTGTTGCTGGTGAGAATTGGGAGTTACCTTCCTATACTCAAACACTTACTATATCCAATCTAAAAACATTAAGCAGCCAAGTTTTGATCGTGTTTTCTTTCTTTTTTGGCTAAGAGCTAAGAGCAAATAGCAAAAGCAGATAAAAATTATGTTGAAAATAATGTTAGCCTAAACGCGGGTCAGGGTTTTAACCCCATACAAATACTCTAGTTAAGAGATACTGTTATTTTATAATTAGCATTTCAGTCAAGGTTTTTTATTTGCTAATTTCTTAGGTCAGGTTATATAGATAGAAATAGGGATGAAAGAGGTAGACTGATGTTTTAAAAGTTCTTGTAGATCTGGCTCTATCTATCAAACTAAATCAGTAGTATCTGTTTTCTTTGGGTGAGTAATAATTAATTTTGGAGAAACAAGTAGTTGTTAAGGCATAAGCTTCAGAGGTAAACTTTCTTTTGTTGTTAAAGCATAAGCTTATCATGATTCTTGTCTACATTTGACTTACAAACTTTGTTCATTAGTTAGTGTTTAGACTTCACTTCCAAGTTGAAACATTGTGCATACTGAAGTCGTGTGATATGGTTGTTATAGTCATGAAATGCACACTTATAGCCTTTCTTTTGGTAAAAATACTTTGTTTACAGTCTAATAAAAGTTGTACTTTGTTAGCAGTTAGGACTTAACAATGCTTAGCACCTCTCTATCTTATAACCACAACAATATACTCAGTGAAATATCACAAGTTGTATTTTAAATATCACAGTTTTACTTTCACAACTTTTTTGTTATCAAAGCACTTTATTATTTTTCTTGCTTTATTCCAATGTATCCTTGTGCATATTTTGAGCATCTTTTTAGGCAATGAAGAAGACATCTGGAAAGCGTCGAAAGCATACAAATAAGAGGAAACAACACGATTCTCAACCAGCTTCACTGCCACCTACAAGTCACTCCAGCCAACCAGATGTAGGTCCTCTTAAGGTGAACTCATTGCCACCACCCGTTCCTCCTCAATCAAATTCACTTCCATCTGTCGCTCCTACTCAACAACATTCACTACCACCCGCTATTACTCCTATGTCGACATCATTACTCCCTAGCTTTCCTCCTCTGTCGACCTCATTACCATCTTTTTTTTTTAGTGTACCACCATGTGGGCATATCCAAAATAACTCCACAACTTCTTATGGCAGGAGTCAAGTCTTCCTAATAATATTGTTCCCACACCTCGTATAAATTCTTCTTCAAGCTGTCATATCAGTCAAAAAGGCAGTTCCTCATCTCTGTTTCCATCATCGACTCAAGTTGTATCTCCAGCATCATCGACACCTAGTATATCTAGGTCAAATATTGGAGGCCCTGTACCAGCATCACCATTTATGATCAGTAGTACTACTACACCTGCTTGTGCAAAGACTCAATATGCTGGAGATATTAGAGAATATGATGCTTTTCATAGGCTAATTCTCACCCCCGATGAGGATGGGTAAGTTATCCTTATGTTATCTTTATGTTATTTTTAATTTGGGGAATGTACTTCTTACATGAATTAAGTTTAATGCAGGTTTGCGCCATCATATCTTGGCTCGCGCATGGTTGCAGAATTTATTACACCATTCTTCGATGATGCTTGGGGTAGATGGAAAGAATTTCCCTACAATATCAGAGAACAAATATGGAATAAATTTAAGGTACAAATAAAATGTATTCTTATGTTAGTTATCAAATATTGATTTTTGAATGTAATGACATTTTTTTATGGTGCAGACGAAATGTGTATGGCAGCCATGTTATAAGAATAAAATAAATTCCATTTTTGAGAAGAATGCTTGTATACGAGTTACTGAAATGTTGTTTGTAGCTCGAAAAATAATGAGATGCCCAGTTGGCTACGAGCAGACATATGGGTTAAATTTTTGGAGAAATGGAACACTCTTGAATTTAAGGAGAAGTGTGAGCGAGCAAAGGCAGCTCGGGCCTCCGTAAAGGGTGGATCTTTACACACCGGAGGTTCTATGAGTTTCGCAGCCCACAAACAAAAAATGGTAATTTTTTAATTGAATCTCCTTAATTCTAACTAAATGTGATTGAACTTCATATAACTTTTATTGCAGACAAAGTTAAAAGGTGCAGAAGTGTCTAATCTTAAGGTATTTGAGGAGACACATAAGAAAAGAAATAAGGATGGTACAAGGGGAGAATGGATAGAGCCACGTGCAGAGGAGACATTTGTAAGTTATAACACTTCAATATTATTTCATTTAACATAATTTTAGAATCTTAGATCATCAGTGGAAATAAATCAGAAAAGAAAAGCTGCAATTCGCCTTATCTCAATGGCAATAATCTAATGTTACTTATAATTCGATTATCGTATAATTTTGTTGTAGTTATTGTTCAGTATGCTTTGTATTGACTTGTGTAGTATTTTGCCTTGTGTAGTTCTGACTACTCGATAAAATATGTAGCTCACATGTCATTCTAGTTATTGTCAGTATGTTTGTTAACTGCCACTCCAAATGAGCAATCTTTACTACAATTTGGACTAGTATTTACTGTTCAGTATAGATGAATAATGTAGTAATTGACAAAAGTGCAGGATCTGATGTTTATAATAGTGGTTTCTTTAGAGATGCTTGAGATGTAGTAAGGTATACACCATGATCATTGAAATTAGCTTTAGGCCTTTTATTAATTTTATACTACTACAAGGCACCTCTAATGTGGTAAAAAATTTCTACCATGATTTTAGACAGATGCTGAAGTAATTTGTTCAGAGGCTACAAGCTGTAACCAGAGAAATGCCTACGAAACTTTTGCTTTATTGAAGGGAAACATGTTTAATTCTTTTCCTCTTTTGTGATGGTCGTCTCTTTTTACTTAATTGTGTATTATGTCTGGAAGAAATAAGATTATTGATTTATATATACATTTATTTCACGTTGGATTTCAGAGAGGCTTGGATGAATGGCGTCAGACACATCCTACTTCAGAGGCTGATTCCACATCATCTAGTGATATTACATCAATATGGACAAATGTAGCTGGAGGTGTGAAGAATGGTAGGGTTTATGGGCTTGAAGCACAACCTTCCTCGTTTCATCCGTTATCATTGTTGTCTGCTGCTTCTACTTCTCAATCTTCGGAAGAAATGGAAGCAGTGCGGAGATAAATTTCAGAGCTTACAGAACGACTTCAATGATCTGAAGCTAACTTTGCTAAAGTGCAGAAATTTATGGAGAAACATATGGCTGAATCTGATGAAAGTGAAGGGACCGACTCTAATGAAGAGTAGATTGTTTTATGGTTGTTTAGACATTTTCTATGAGATTTAGACATGTTTTGAACTATTTACTTCCTTTTTGAATAACAACTTAATACTTATTAGACTTGATTTTGATGATACTTGAGCTTTTAGACTCAATTGAATTGAATTGAATGCAATTTGAATATTTAGGAATGTATTCAATGTTTGATTTTATTGTTGAGTGTTTGTGGATTGATGATAGTATTAATTTAGCAGGTGGTCTACCAAAGAAACAATATTTTTCAGTAGTAAAATGTAGTTTTTCGACTACAATAGTATGCAATATCATATAATTTTTTTTAGAAAATTAAAATTGCCGACTACAGTAATCGACAGATTACCTAAATAGTGAATAAATTAATTATGTATATAGACTGTAGTATTCGGAAAAGTACTTAAATGATTCACAAATAATTATATGTCGACCACAGTAGTCGGAATATATATAAATTCATTATTTAATTGTTCAACTTTATGATTACTGTATTCGGCATTGTTTTAATTATTAAATTATTATTTTAATAGTTTCCGACTACAGTAGTCGGCCATTTAGGTACTTTATGGTCGGTTCTTGTTTTATATTTTGTGACTACCGTAGTCGGAAAATGCCGACTACTGTAGTTGGTAAAGAATTTCTGACGTTCAAGATACCGACTACTATAAAGTAGTCGGAAGGTCATCGGCAAACCCCTTTTTTCGACTACATTCCGACTAATTTTGTAATCGGCAAACAACGAATATCTAGTAGTGTCAATCCAAGCTTGTATCAAAGGAAGATCACCTCAAACACCGTAACCTACATTTTGTAGAAAAATGTAGAAGAAATATGGGTTAGTTCAAAAATGCACTAACTATGATAGCCATGCATAAAAACCCTTGAAAACATGCTAAAAAGGACATTTTAGTTGAAAACCATGCTATATGCCAAGTTTGACAATCAGCATGCACTTTTAGTGTAAAACCCAAGTCACAAGCATGTTCATCATATAAATCATTATAACATAATAGAACCATCTCTTAGGTAACCCTAAGTTATACTTGTGCAATGTATGAATGACATCCCATAATACCACTCATACTAAGTATCCCATTGAAGCCACCATAGTCATGCTTACCATTCTTTGATCCCATCTTTAGTTAATACTCAAAGACAAGGAACATTCACATTAAATAAGTCATATCAAGGAAAGCAACTCATAACAACAATACAAGTTAAGCATTCATCCTTTCATTTAGCCTTTATGTCAATATTCTCAATAGCATCATTATAGGAACATTCATTTCATTAACCATTATAGCTTTTGAGGAGCACACCATGACTACTCTCAAAGCCTACTCATGCAATGCATGGATGAAGTCCCATACCTCCACACTTCATAGAACCTCTTGAGTCACCATAGGACATAACTCACATGATGGGAATAAGCCCTAACCGACATAGACCATGTGAGAAAATCATGGAATCCGGTGTCTATCCCACACCGTAAAGGGTTTGTCTACTTGCCTAAGTTAGAACTGGTAATTTAGCTTAGGTGGATCCACTAGCTAATAACCTATGTGGGCACATAGTATGGGATAAATAGGTTGTTACTAGAAACTCGGCCTAACATGGGGAGAGTTTTCACCTTACAATATTCACTCGGTGCTATGCATTAAATTCCCATACAGTAGTTCATTCTCTTCTAACATAATTATAAATGAGAGGGATGGTAATGGCCTACCGACTCAAGGTACAGTATTACACACATCAAAGAAATGCCATTGGCCTATCGATTCAAGGTATATTATTAGGATAGGTCATTGAATCCTCATGAAATGGGTACCATTGGCCTATTGATTCACGGTTCGTTATTAGACATTCATGAAAGAAATGCCTTAGGCCTACCGATTCAAGGTTCATCATTACAATATTTTATTGACTCATCGTGAAAGGAATGTCATTGGCCTATCGATTCAAGACATAGCCTTAGAATACATCAATAGTCATTTATAAAAGGAATGTCATTGGCATATCGATTCATGGTTCACTATTACACACATGAAGAGAATGCCCTAAGCCTACCAATTCAAGGTATATTATACATTGAGAAACCTTTCACAACATGTAATCATCATTCACAAGTGTATAATTGATAATAGACTTTAATAACACCACAATTGCATTATAGTTATGATCACATTACTTTCAAAGTAATTACAAAGCGTGTACAAAAACATCATGATTATACAAAATCTCATAATTTGTCCGTCAAGGACCATGAATTATAAATCCCCAACACACCTAGAATTACTACCATTAGGCATGGATAATAATATGATTCAAATAACTAAACTACTACAAGAACAATTTCATAGTATTCACCTTACCACAATTCACCCACATCACAAAGGCATAAATTAGGGTTATGGGAAATTCATGGATTCATGAGAGATTTTATCATAAAACCAACATAAAACAATAATTCAATAATAATATAAGATAATTAAATCATTGAAAATATTTTTAGAAAGAATCCACGACTTGGAGTGAAAACCCTAGGTTTTGGAGAATTCCCTACTTTGACATAGAGAGTTTGAGGACTTCATGGATGAAATCATTCCATTAATCAAAGACTATCATACCTTAGGTGAAGAAATACAACAAATTTGATTCATAAATCTTCCTTCTTCAAGACCTAACTTGATCTTCTTCTATGGAGTTTTAGAGAGAAAATTTTGGAGAGGTTAAGTTGGTTATGATTTTGGATTTGGAAGTTATGAAGTATATGAGGTGGTTAAAGGCTTAATTTTGTTTATATAAGTCTAAATAAACAATATCAAACTATTTCAAAATTAACTAACTAAGTTAGGAATTTACCTAACTACCCTTGGCTTTACTTAATTGGACAACAACACATCCCCATCCACGATCCCCACCTACGTAGCATGGATGGACCCATAGACCATACTGTTCATTCATGGGTCGAGGAATGGGGCTGGAAAATAGGAAAATGTCAAGCCTTGACCTACGACCCCCAACTACGGGGCATGTGTCCATCTACTGGCCGTAGGTGCCATCCGTAGGTGGCCCTTTTTTGGCAGCTTTGGGCCGTTTTGGGGTCAGGCTTTAGGTTCATCTTCAAGGACCCTTGGTTGGTCCTTGGGGGTCATAGCTTGACGTTTGATCCCTAAACCCCTCATTTTATGTTCGGGAAGCCATTTCACAATATTAACTCACACATCAAACTCTAAAACTCTCACGTAAGGCTTTAATTTTACCTACTAGTTTCTGGGGTGTTACAAAACTGGTTCTACCATAGGCAACTAGACCAACCCTAGACGGTGTGGGTAACACCGGGAGGGATCATGTGATAGATCACATGTTCTCATGTCAGTTAAGGCTATATCCCAACTACAACAAGATTAGTACAAACTAAGATTCTCCTTGAAAAAGCATCTCCTAGAGTTCAAACATAATGGGCTAAGATTATGCTTGAGGAAGGATCTCCTAAAGTCCAACACAATTGATGAACTAAGATGTGATTGAATAAGCATCTCGTAGAGTTCAAACTTAATGAACTAAGACATGCTTGAGGAAGCGTCTCCTAGAGTTCAAAATAATTATGAACTAAGATGTACTTAATGTAGTATCTCATAGGGCTTAACTTAATGAGGACCTAATATATGCTTAATGAAGTGCCTCCTAGTGTTCCAATGTTTTCAAAGAGGGACTAGTACCTAATTAAGAAGCATGAGTATGATGACCTAAAGAAGTACGTTGTATGGATGGGATTATGGGGTCCTATCCATGCATTGCACAAGTATGACTTAAGGTTACCTAAGAAGTGTTGCTCTTATATGATGTAAGTGTTTGATGGATTGTTGCTATAATTGCCTTCCATGATATATTTGACTGAATGTGAGAGATTCCCTTGTCTATGAGAAGTAAGCTAATGATGAGAACAAAAGATGATAAAGAGTTATGATGTCCTAAAAGTGGTACTTAGCCTAGGTGAGATTATGGGGTCTCATCTATGCATTGCACAAGTATGACTTGAAGGTTTCCTATCAAGTTTCTCTTATGTTATGAGTATTTAATTATGGACTATGCTTATGAATATGTGGTGTCTCCTATGCTATTGGATTATGCCCTATGTTGACTTATGCTCATATTATGTCTATGTTGAAGATTATCCTTATGATTATGTTATGGCCTTTGATGCTTATGTCTTATGTTGGATAACACTTTTGTTATTCTCTTATGATGTTATTCTAGCTAACATATTTAGTACTTTTGTACTATTGCATACTCTTGCCTACATTCTCATCAAATGTAGGGTTTGGCGATTTTGTGTACCATTCTTAAAGATAGGTTCCTAGAAGTGCAAGGAGTTGAAGACTTGGTGAGTCCTCATAGCATCGATGATCAATCCACCATTTCCTTTATGTCTTCTATTTTCATGTTTTGAGAATATTTTATGGGATGTGTACCAAGAGTTATTCAAAGTTGTATTAGATGGTTTGAGACAAAGTGTTATAGACTTTGCTTTTATAAAAGACTTCGATTGTATGGAAAAAGTTTTTAAATTTCTGTATCATTTCTACTTACTTTATGTTATGATATGCTAAGTGCCTTGTGTTAGCCCTTTCGGGATCTAGTACGCCATGTTACATCTAGGGTGTACCCCTGGGTCGTGTCAGGATCGTGTGTGGCCGGTCGTGGATGGCATCTGCAATTCCCTGTAACTGTTGTTTTGCCTCATTTCGAATTCGGGGTGTTACATTATCTCCCCTTTGGGATCATTCTTCCTCGAATGAGATTCTAGGCACATTTTCAAACGAAAAGACTCAAGACTAGCAGCCCATTATGCATGCAACTCATCAAAATGCACACAACCAAGGAGGAAACATCAAATCTAAGTTGAACATACTGAATGCAAAATAAGGGAGTAGGAACTACATCTAACAACCCAATATGCATCAAAAAAATATTCAGAATTCTTTCATTCAAGGAATAACTATCATCTCCAACATAAAAACAATGCTCAATACATTCTCATGGAGCCTATATGCAATCTATTAACAAAGCAAATATTTAAGGGGGAAATCTCCAAGTTAAGGCATGTTCCACAATTCATCTCATGAAGTCCATAAGGATCTCATACTCAATACACAACAAAATTTTACATAGGAAATGTTATCTTTCACTCCCAACCCTTCTAGGGGGACTATGGATGTCGGATCTCCAACACACTTTTTTCAACATAGAGACATGGAAAACCAGATGCACCGATGCCAACTCATTTGGAATATCAAGCTCATATGCAACCTTACCAACAAGTCTCACAATTCGATATGGGCCTACAAAACATGGACTAAGTTTCCCTTTCTTACCAAATATCATTACACCTTCATGGGTAAGATTTTTAAATAAATCCAATTAAGCAAATAAAATTCAAGGTCTCTCCTTCTAACAGCGGCATAATACTTTTGTTGACTTTAGGCCGTTCTCAACATCTGCCTTCCTCACCACCTCAAACCATCCTATAGGAGATCTACACCTCCTACCATAAAGAGCCTCAAATGGAGCCATACCAATGCTAGAATGGTAGCTATTATTATAGGGAATTAAAATCAAAGGAAAAAGGTCATACCAATTTCTCTTGAAATCAATCACGCAAGCCCTTAACATGTCTTTCAATATTTGGATTGTTTGTTCTGCTTGCCCATTGGTTTGTGGATGAAAATTCGTACTAAACTTAACTTTAGTGCCAAGACCCTTTTGGAAAGACTTCCAGAACTGAGAAGTAAACTGAGTACCTCTATCGGAGATAATGGACAAGGGCACCGCGTGCAATCTCACCATCTCCCTCAAACACAACTTAGCATAATCTTCCACCGAATAAGACACCTTGAGGGGAATGAAATGGGCCGATTTTGTCATTCGGTCTACTATAACCCAAATCGAATCATATTGTCATCAGGTTCATGGCAACCCTACTATGAAGTCCATATTCAAATCTTCCCACATCCAAGTACGAATTCTAATGTCTTGGGATAAATCTCCCGGTGTCTGATGCTCAACCTTCACTTGTTGGCAATTTGGACACTTGGACAAAAATCCCACAATATCCCTCTTCATTCCATTCCACGAATAGATCTCCCGCAAGTCACAGTAGATTTTGGTGGCTCCCAGGTGAATAGAACATCGAGAACTATTGGCTTCTGACAGATTCTGTTCGCTTAAGTCATCAACATAGGGAACACATAAATGACCTTGATATCTACGGACACCATCTCACCCTTGGGAGAAAGCCTCAATGGACTTTATAAGTACCGTTTCTTTCAATTCTACCAAAGTCGGATCAAGACAATGCTTTGCTTTAACATCTGCCACAAAAGATGATTCTGACCCTTTATGAACCATGGCACTACCCTTGGCAGAGTCTACCATTCGAATACCCAATTGGGCACATCTCGAGCTAAATCCTTTCTATCATCATCAACATGTGCAACACTACCCTTCGATAGTAGACTAAGAGCATCCGTTACTATGTTTGCCTTACCGGGGTGATAAGGACACTCATATCATATTCCTTCAACAATTCGAGCCACCTTGTTTGGCAAATATTCATGTCCTTTTGGGTAAACACATATTGTAAACTTTTATAGTCGGTGAAAATATCAACATGGATCCCATACAAATAACGCCTCCAAATCTATAAGGTAAATACTATAATGACA
>JAJOOO010007907.1:0-15259 GCA_029582685.1 Solanum piurae | reverse complement strand
TAATATAATAATATTAAGAGGTGAGTGTTATAAAGCCAAATTTAAAGGGAAGACTATGAAATTATCTCTTTTTTTCTCCATAAATTTACTATTTTTATGCTAATTTGAATGTCAATTCTTAAGAAAATTACATGATTTTAATGGAAACAAAATTTAAGTTAATCCTTACGGTAATGTCTAAATCCTTATTTTGTTAATCTACTATCAAATGTATATCTTCCTTCCTTTTTCTCATAAATTTATTATTTTTATTTTTATTACTATATCATAATTCTATAAAAGAATTCATTCAAATGGATAAGGCGAAATGGTTTGGTGGACCCTTATACTTGTATCAGTTTGTATTCTGAACTCTTCTACTTACACATTTGTCATCTGGACCCTTAAATTCAATAAAATACAATTTGACAAATCCCTCTGACCATTGACCAAGCTTATGTGTCTTTAAGATGGCTGAGTTGGCGAAAGTGTGTGACTTCACGCACCTTAAGGCGAGTGAATAACTTTTTTAGGTTAAAAAAATATTAAAATTATAAAAGAAATATTTAAAAAAAAAACAATTAATTAAAAAGTAAGTCTTCTTCCCCCACTGGCCAGTGGCAACTACCGCCTCCATTTTGGCCATTTTCACCCGTGACCAACAACTTTTTTTTCCCTTCTCCACAATTTACTAGGATGATAATAATAGCAAAATTAGTGATGGATAGTGGGATGGATCCTTTCGTTCAGTCAGCATATATGCCTATTTTTGCTACCATCTCCATTGCTCCCTTTGCTTACTTCTTAGAAAGGTACCTTTTTTTTTTTTTTGAAATTACTTATGGAGAAATAGAAATTCAAAGTTGATTGTTTAGCAGATAGTCGCCACCGCGGAGGGAGAAAGCGGACCAGCGCTCGCCGGAGACCACTGAATCGCAGTGGCGTGAGAGAGAGAAGCAGCGCTGGTGGTGCACGCCACCACTGTTTCGCAGTAGATCAGTATGAGAGAGAGGCGACACTGGCTAGTGGAGAGGAGAACGAGGTGGGTGAGGGTACAGTCATGGCGGTGAAGAGGTTTTTCGGCCAGATCTGGTGGTGCGGTGGCTTAGGTTGCTGTTCTTGTGGAGGTTGGAGGAGGAAAGAAAAATAGTGATGGTGTGCAGCGGAGATGAAGATGGGTGAGGGAGAAAATATATGTGATTTCGCTGGCAAAAATGGCGACGGTGGCGGCGATGGCTTTCTCCGGTCAATTTTGGTCGTGAAACAATGAAAATAGGGATAATTGGATGTATGGAAACACTTTAAAAATTGCCAAAATAAATTAAAATATTATTATTTTACATTTTATTAAATAATTTTGATTAATAATTTTAAAAATAGTTATGAAATAATTATGATATGGCATTAATATATCTGACGTGGATATGACATGTCAATTATATAAAGGAGAGTGAGCTACACACACGGTTGGAGGGGCATAAAAGTCTCATTTTAATTGAGTTTAAGGGTCCAGATGACAAGGGGTTAAGTAGAAGGGTTCAGAATACAAATTGATACAAGTACAAGGGTTCACCAGACCATTTCGCCAATGGATAATAAAGTCATAAAGTCATATATCAAGTTAAAATTCCAAATTTATGTGTTAAAATTTGTTATCTAATTTATTTGGATTTAAATTTTTTAAAAATATCTTAAAAACTTTTTCACACCGCGCACAGCGCGGCTAAGTTTACTAGTTAGGACATAATTAGCAATGCACCTATCAGAAACATATGAGTCTCATTGTGTTGTTAATACAAGCTAAAAGATTCACCCACTCACCCGAACCTTCAAATCTCGGGTTCGTCTCTGCCCTTCCTATGTTTTTTTTTTAAAAAAAACGAAAATTGTGTGTATGTGGAACAATTTGGATAAACATTAGGTATTGTGTAACAGTCAGCTAAACCAATATTTGTCTCCTCAAAAGGCAAAACTTACTTGTCCATGTTTTGGCGGGGACCTCCATGGCTTTTCCAAATACTCCAACTATACTATCCATTATCATCTAGAAGAAAAAAAAACTTTTGTTTGTATATAGGTGATACTTATATACTTAATCTCAGTCGTTCATTCTTGTTCTTGAACAACAAAGAGCATACTAGCTGATAAAGAAAGGAGAACCCCAGAATTTTCTGCTCCATATTTCATGGTAAGTGTTTTCGAAAACAGTCTCTGTACCTTCACGAGCTAGTGGTAAGATCCGCCTACATTCTACCCTTTCCAGATCTCACTTGTGGGATTTTACTGAGTATGGTGTTGTTGATATTTCTAGGATTACAGTATAGCCCTACATGCCTAAATCTTTTTTGTGTCCTGTAATGCAGTTTTTGTATGTTTAATTTGTCTATCCAGTGTAAAATTCTCCTTTGATATATATGCTTTGATTTCTTACTATTAACCAAATGTTGAGCTCTGTATTGGCTTTTGTTGCTTATGTATGTGGGCTCTTCAGGGTTGTTGTTTATTTGTGATGTTTAAGTATAAAGATGAAATCTTTGTCTTAGTCAAATTTCAAGCAATGTTTGGCAACCGGGTAATTGGTGGAACTTAAATGATTATTTCTTAATGATAGAACTCTTTTTGAAACAGTCTTTCTAGTTCTGAGTAAGGTTTGCGTACGCTCTATCCTCCGAGCTCGCACTTGTGGATCGATGTTCTTGTTGATAAAACCCTTTCTGATTAGTACTATTTATTATTATCTCAGTAAATGTCTTCCCTAAGTACAGCTCCTATTAGTGGCGGAGCCATGAATTTATACAAGAGGATTCAAAAATGGGCACATCTAGGATTTGAATCTATGACCTAAAGCAAAATTTGAACTCCCTTTGCCACTTGACTAGAACTTTCCATTACGTTGAGGGACTTTGGTTTTCCATAATTTTCTCCATTCTTCCTCTCAACAGCTTATATATCACCAAAAAGGACTAGCTTTTGACCTGTTTGCACAGTGGGGATTCGATTGACCTCCGCTTCTTCAAGCTAGCTCCGCCCCCGACTCCTACTCATGTCACCATAGTGGAATGAGTAATTGATGTTAATTTCTCCTTTTTGCAGGTTCATTGTTAATTTTGTTTCTCTGTGTGGCTATTGTAGATATTTGGGTCGTAAGGCATTTAAGTCGATTTTGCAGTTTGCACATTCAAAGGGTAGATGGCCTCCTTATCTCTAGCAGTTGGGAATTGTGGAAAAGCTAGAAATGCAGAGGACCTGAGTTCTGAATTTGTGCCACACTTGTCTCTTGGGAGTGAGTTTCTTACCAAAAGGTTGTATGGCCTGAATATGAAGGATTTGGGAAGTCCCAAAGTGAGGACAAGGAAGAAGTTTCGCATTGGTGCTGAAATAAAAAAGTGGAAGAAGCATGACTACCCATGGCATGGTGATATTGATCCAGACACTAAGACACCCTTAAAGTATCTTTCCTACTTTAAGCCTCTTGATGAGAAACCGAAACCAGTCACACTTGCCTTTGAGAAGCCATTGGTTAATTTAGAGAAGCAGCTTATTGAGGTGACTTGCTTACAAATGATGCTTGGTTAGGAACAATTACATTTCATAATGAAATTGATCCACACCTATCTTATATGCCATGACATTTATGTATTGCTGAAATAAGCTAAGTATTTGGTGCAACGTGGCTACTTCATGATTATGGCAATAGAAAGGTAGAATCTTGTGGTACTGATAGTAGTTGCCAGAATCATAGAACTAATGCTTTATTCAAACTCATTTCTTATTCAGGTACGTAGAATGGCCGAAGACACTGGACTAGATTTCACTGATCAGATTTATGCTTTGGAAGCCAAGTATCAACAGGTAAATTCACCTGACTCTTACAATAGGTAGCTGGTTGTATAAGTATGTGTGTTTATCAAAATTTACGTTAGTTTTGAACTAATCTGATCTTGAAGAGGGAAATTAACTTTGTTTTCCTTGCATTACCAACTTATGATAATCTGTCTACTTAACATATAGTATTGTTCTTTATGCAAAGGACATCAGTAATAATGGTTATACCTGTGCAAATATGATTATTTGACCAAAATTTTCATGTTCCATTTGATACATATGCCGTACTTTCAGGCCCTGAGGGATTTGTACACTCATTTGACACCCATCCAACGGCTCCAAATTGCTCGACACCCTAATAGACCAACTGTTCTAGATCATATACTAAATATGACAGAGAAGGTATACCTTGTGATTTTTTTCTCTTTTCACTATTGTTATTAGCAGCTTTTCTGACAACTCGAGGAATCTCATTCCTATGTCATGCATGAAGTGGGTAGAGCTCCATGGAGATTGTGCTGGCTATGATGATCCAGCCATGGTGACTGGCATTGGGAGCATTGAAGGTAGAAGTTACCTCTTCATTGGTCATCAGAAAGGTAGAAATACAAAAGAAAACATCATGCGGAACTTTGCAATGCCAACCCCTCATGGGTATGCTTCAAGAATTCTCCTTCATAGCATTATTACTAACTACTATCATTAAGCATTCATAGTTAATCTGTTCTGTGGGCAATAACAGGTTAAATTGAAGTGCTTTTTTCATTAATCTAGCAACAAGTTAGGCTGAAGTTGTTGCTCGTTAGCCTTTCCGCATGTTTCCAATTTAATTTTATTGCTCAGGTTATTAGGGTTTTGGAGAGTCTATGCAGCGTTCAGTTGTTTAAAGGGGAAAAATGTTGTATTTGATACCTTAAAGTAGGTTCAGTAAAAGGATGGATTGATAACTACTAAAGTCTTCGTCTTGCAGCTACAGAAAGGCTTTGAGAATGATGAAATATGCTGATCATCATGGCTTCCCAATTGTTACATTTGTAGACACTCCAGGGGCTTTTGCTGATTTAAGATCTGAAGAGCTAGGTCAGGTGTGAGTCTTTACCTTGACTTTCAAATATTGTGCTATTAGATTACGTATAATTGGTCATGTAGAATCTATAATCACCTCCAATATTTTCATGTAGGGTGAGGCAATAGCCTACAATTTAAGGGCAATGTTCGGGCTGAAAGTTCCAATCATAACGGTTGTAACTGGTGAAGGTGGTTCAGGCGGTGCTCTTGCCATTGGATGTGCAAACAAGTTGTTAATGTTGGAAAACTCAGCATTTTATGTTGCTAGGTAAGTTTGGTTCATTTGTACTTCTTCCATAACTTTATTTTGCTACTTATCAGGCACGTGACAATTTGAAGAATAAGAAAAGTTCAAGTTCAAAAATAATTTTTGTGCCTGCAGAAATATAAGCAAGATATGAACTCTCATCTTACTATATCAAGGACCAAAAGCATGTTGTGTTAGCTTAAAGACGCGGACACATTGTACATGTGTTGAGGCATAGATTTTGTAGTTGTTTCTTTTCTTCTTGCATTGTTTCCTGGAATATATCGTCTTTGCTATATCTTTACAAAGTCGATGCTTCTCTGACCAGTCCTGAAGCTTGTGCTGCAATATTATGGAAATCTTCACAAGCAGCTCCAAAGGTATACGAGAAAGTTGTTCAAGTTTGTGAAAAAAATGGTTTATCATTTCTAAAATTCTGATTGAATAGGCAGCTGAGAAGCTGAGGATCACAGCTCAGGAACATTACAGGCTCCGGATAGCGGATGGAATTATTCCTGTAAAAACTCTCACCATCTATATACTTAATTTGGTTTTAGGTTGGAAAAGATTTAGAATCTATGGTGAAGGGCCATTACTAAAATACTGGCTTTGTTTGTCATCTCTTGCAGGAACCGCTCGGTGGTGCACATGCTGATCCTTTCTGGGCATCTCAGCAGATTAAACATGCTATTCTCGATGCTATGGCGGTAATACCTTCTGTCTGTGGAAACAGACCAAAGGCTAATTCTTTGCTTAGAAAAAGAAATAACTGTATTGACTTATATGGAAATATCAGTGAATTACCAAAGGCCTTTCCACATTGTATCACGGATTGACTGGGGTTAGGTATTAGAATTTCACTTCTGTTGGATGAGATGGGATAGGATTACAACGTATTGATCCAATGTTTGCTTGCTAACTCTATCTGATGACAAATTTTAACATTTTAGGTCATTCCACTAGGTTAGAATTGATCTTAGTTGATTGATATATAAAATTCCAACATTTCTGTATATTCTGCATTTGACATGTTTTCACTATGGCTTCTTGATTCAGGAACTTGGAAGGATGAATTCTGAACAATTGCTTCAACAACGGATGCTTAAATTTCGTTCTATTGGAGGTTTCCAAGAGGGAATACAAGTTGAACCTGAAAGGAAGCGCAACATGAAGCCATCTGAGGCTAACACACCGCCTGCTGATTTGGAATCAGGGCTTGCAAATCTTAAAAAGAAAATTCTAGAAGCCAAGGGACCATCTGATCCTGTTACTATCCAAGTCCTTGAGAAGCTCCAAGAAGATCTAGACAATGAGATGACTAAAGCATTCATAGCCATGGGGTTGGAGGATAAGGTTGAATCTCTTAAACTAGAGTTGCAAAGAGCTCCTATTCCGGATCAACCACTTAACAAGTCTTTGCAGGAGAAAGCCGATAAGATTATGCAAGAATTTAAGCAGAAGTTGTCACAACCTGGGGTGTATCTTGGTTTAAAGCAAAAGCTTTACACCGTGAACATGGCTAGCAGGCTCATCGAGCTGAAGAACAAAAGTGAAAAAATAAAAACTGAAGTTAATCAGAAAATTCCAACAACTGTAAAAGCCAAGATAGACCGTTTAAAGACAGCTTCAGAAAAGCTAAGAAATGGGAATTCTTTGGATACAAATCTTGTAGAGGAAGTAGAGAAAGCTAAGAAAGAGCTGGAGGATGTTCTAAGATCAGCCAACCTGGAAATAGTCGGCACGCGCAAAAGGACAAATGCTGCTGTTCCTCCGGAATTGGAAGAGGAGGTGGCTAAGGTAAATGCAGAGATTAAAGAGGAGATGGAAAGAGCAGTGACTAGATCAGGTCTTAGCGAGAAGATTGAAGAGCTGAAGGCAGAGATTGTGAAGGACTCCAAGTCAGAAAAGGTAAAAGAGCTGGAAACTGAGATCAGGGAGGGTATTGCTGCTACCCTCAGTGTCGCCCCAGTGAAGAAAAAGGTTGAAAGTTTGAGAGAAAAACTAGCATCACTCACCAAAGATGATGCGGAAAGTAAAGTTGTCGCAGAAAATGGAAGATGGCGAAACTAGCTCATGAGTTTACTCCTTGTGCTAGCTTGGACAGTAGTACTTGATTTTGGTTTGGAAGAGTTTTTTTCTGGTCCTCTTGAGATATTGTAAGTATTGGTGCTTTGCACCTTGGATGATTTTGTACTTGTAAGTTGTAACATGTATATGGATTACAGATGTAAAGTTGGTTAGCAGCATAATATGTATGTCCATTTCCTTCTTATATATGCCTTTTTATTCTTTGAGATTGAGAATATTGACAAGGAGCAATCTGATAGTGTCATTAACCTATTTTCATAGATGTTCTTACTTCACTACTAAAACATATGGATGATGTAAGTTATCCACTACATGTGCTAGTGGGAGATAGTAGGTATTTGATGGAATAATTGAGATGCATACATGTTCTCAAGCGCGACCATAATGTTAAGATTTTTTCTCCATGATGATGCAAGTTCAGTCATTTCCACAAGATATGCCATGTACTTCCAAACATCTTCACAATTGGTCTCAAGTCATCTAAAGCTGCAACACCAATGCTTGCCTTCTTAAATTCTTTATGTATACCTACATCAATAACAAGTACTACTGTACTACGCTTGGAATATAAAGCATAGCAAAAACTCACACCGTCGTGTTACTTTAGCTCATTTCATGTTCATTAAAGAAAAATCTTTTTTTTTTTTTTTTAGGATATCAATTAAGTGTTTTTTAAATTTTTTGATTTTAGGACCAACTAATATGAGACAGAAAGAATAGAATAATATAAATTCTCCACTAAATTCAAATTGAGTCCTATTTTAGTAAAAGGCCGGTGCTCACTAAGCCCCGTTTCACAAAAATTATAAATACATTGACTGCTCTGTGATTTTAATAAATTTCTCTCCACGCCCTAGACACTTTTGTCCCCATTTTCTTCCATATCGATTTTTCCTCGAATTTTAGGTGGAATTTTCGTTGTGTTTGTCTCTCACAGCAGTATCGCCGTTGGTTGCCGGAGATCGTACATTCTCGCGGACCTACAAAGTTTTGTACATAATTGTTTGGATACTTCTTTTGTTTCTTCGAGATACCTAGTTGGTGATGAATCCGAGACCAAGATTTCAATCGCCAGGGATGGGGGGCCGTGGAGGCGGCGGCGGCAGCGGCGGGGGGAGTATGCACCCAAATACTAACCCAAACTTTCAAAATAGAAATCCTCAGCAGTATATGCAGAGAGGACCTACATCCTATCAGCAGCAGCAGCCGCAACAACAACAACAACAACAACATTTTCAGAACCAGCAAACACAGCAGTGGCTTAGAAGAAACCAGTTGCCATCTGCCGATTCCACCGTTGCCGAGGTTGAAAAGAATGTACAGTCCGAAGCCGTTGACCAGAGGTAGGGTTTCTTTTCGCCCTTCATTCTCACTTTCTTATGCATAGAATCTAGGAAAAAGTGTGAGATTTAGAGAATTTGTAGTGTTAGAGAACCCTAATCTGTCTAACAACTCAAATTATTGAGTTGGTAATGATATGAGCCCGAATAGAATGAATGGATAGGGGATTCACATAGTCTCCCCCAACTAGTTTGGGATAGAGGCTAGTTTTTGTAGTTGTATCACGCATAGATAGTAGAATTTGTCGGAGGAGTTTAAAGTTATTGCCGAACTATAGTTCTGCTTCAAATCCAGACATCAGCCATTTTGTTAATTACTTTACAGCATGGTTGGCACTTTCCACTGAATTACGTAGCTTTTGTTTCTACGTGGTAAGTGAAGAAATCTGTCAAGTTAGAGAGATTGGTTGAATTGTTGTTTTGATGGGTGCTGGTCATGGTATTGGTATTAAAGGTAGCTGACTTGTTTGTATAAATCACCTTCTTACCTAGACTAGGTTGAGTCATCATGTGGGGCTGGAATATAGGGAACTTGTTGATGGATTGAAAAAAAAGATTATAAATTAGTAGGAAAATGTCAAGAGGCTGTGATCGGTTTTCTTCTAGGTTTCTGTTTTTTGGGGGGGGGGGGGGAGATGCAGCCGTTATGTTCGAGTCAAAGCTGATCTAAGAGGGCTGTGGTTGAAGAGATATTTGTGGATCTCATAATGATGACTGCAGACAACATATTCAATGTTAGGGGACAGAGCCTTGCTTAGGTTTCTCATTTTACACAAGTCATTAGTATTGGACCTTTCAAGGGGAAGGGGACCAAAGAATGGTTGCAAGATGGATGAAACTTTAGCTTCCATATGAAAAATGCTGATGGAATTGGAGGATTACTAGTATCTTTTCCTTAATAGGGAAAGGAAGGATTATTTCTCCTATTGATGGCAAACAGTAAACATCAAGGGAGGATTTTTTGGATATGAAATAGAATGAATTCAAGGACAAAGTCGCCGGTATACTGTGATCCAGACCCAGGAAGGGCCAGACTGATGGTACATTCAACCAAGAACGTCCGTTGCAGTATCTAAGACTTAAAAGACCGAAGTCTTGTTACTCCTTTATGTCCTCTCAAAACTTACATTTGATTGATAGAATTAGGACGTTTTTGAGTTTCATGTATCTTGAGTTTGAATTATTTCATTTATTCTGTCAAACATTTCTTAAGCAGTAGTGGGATTAATGATAAATCAATTCCTTTTCTTCTCTTTTCCCCTTTGTTCAGTTCACAAGAATGGAAGGCTAGGTTGAAGATACCACTACCTGATACTCGATACAGAACAGAGGTAAATTGGAAATTGTTCTCTGTCCATGTTGTTCAATACATTGTATTCTCTTTGTGACAGCATGTTTGTGGACCATGTTTTTTCTGTTTCTTCCCAATGTCAATTTTCATCTATCTGTCTCATTCTCATACAACACAATGGTTTCACATCCTTCATAGGCAGTTTCATTACTCAATTGTTGCTGAAAACTTGAATCATAAGTTACTTGCCATAAGAAATGAGGTGGCCTTCTAGCATTCTCATAAACTATTAGCTTGAGACTTGAGCCATGAAATTTGTCATAGAATGCTTGCATGTAAAAGAAAAAATCCTTTAAGTGATCACCATTGTGATGAACCAATGAAGAAAGTAGGCTATCTTTTGGGACAAAAGGACTGATGTTTCTCTAGCTGAGATTTTCCATTAGCTAAGCAGTTCAGCTTGTGTCTGTCATTTTCCTCTTTTTGGCATTCCTCACCCATGATATTATTGATCTAACTCTTTAATGTGCTCTTGAGGACCTCTTAAGTGCTCGTGTCTAATTTAATCCATAAGAGAACGAGATCATTTGACAATTAACTGGAAATACAAAACAAAATTGCTTATGTAGAGTTGCTGAAAGATGTCTATTACTCCCGCAAGTGCTAGAAAGTGACGATATTCATATGATATGTAGCAGTAGCATTGTAAGTCTACATTTTTAATCATCTACATGATTTAACAGCCTTCACCTCTAGGAATCTCTGGTACTTACATGTCATGATTGTATTCCAGGCTGAGCACAACATCCTTATGAATTATTCATACAAGTGCTAGAGAGTTTGAGGCTATTCATTTGATGTGTATCATAGCATTTTAAATCTATATGTATAAATTTCTACATATTTTAACAGTAATTTGATGCACAAATAGTAATATCTTAGCTATGATATTTTGCTCACCGGTTGTTGAGTTATCAGTCTGTTTTCCTTGATGTGGTTTGCTTACTCCCTGATTGTTTTTCTTTTCTTTTCTGGATCTAGGAGAACTTCTGTAATTATGTAGTGCTGTTTATGAGGTTATTTCTGGCTGTTCTGCATTACTGATTGTCTTCACGGCTACTTACAAAAAAATGATTTTTTCGCTGCTACTTTTTCTTGCAGGATGTGACAGCAACTAAAGGAAATGAGTTTGAAGACTACTTTCTTAAGCGCGAACTGCTTATGGGAATTTATGAAAAGGGATTTGAGAGACCATCACCAATCCAGGAGGAGAGCATTCCAATTGCTCTGACTGGAAGTGACATTTTGGCTAGGGCCAAAAATGGAACTGGGAAGACTGCTTCCTTCTGCATTCCTGCTTTAGAGAAAATTGATCAAGACAAGAATGTGATTCAAGGTTCGTATCTAAGCATTTTATAGTAGTTGTGCTGTGACCTCTCTGGTGCTTGACTGCTTGTAGAGCTGCAACTGAACTAAGCTTTGCATACTAGTTCATGTTGAGTAGCTAGAAAGCTTTGGCATAATCTGGCGTACAGATCCTTTACTAAAGGAGTTAAGTACTTGAGTTAGGCCTGAAATCATTTAGGCCCCTCAAGTAAGAGTAGTCAAAAGCTCAGAAAACGCCAAAGTCTGTTGGGGCTTTAAGTTTAAAGCAGAAATAAAACGTGGGCTTTAACAAAGAAAAGGTCACGGCAAAAAAATACTTTGTTTTTTGATAACCAAAAAGAAGAGTAAGCAACACACTAGTAGAAAATGAAATATATATGTAATGCAACAAAAAATAACTACAAACACAAACAACAACTAGTTGGACAAAAAGAATTGAAACAACTATAATTAACACTCTGTTTGGATGGTTGTTACTCATTGTTTCATAATGTATCAATATGTATTGTATTGTGTTGTATTGTATCGTACTGTATCGTTTCAATGAATACAATGTTTGGATAGATTGTATCGTTCTCCGTCGTTGCATAATGTACACATCAACAATTTGAATGATAAAGAGTACATGGTAGAGCTACCTTAAAAAGGTAGGGTAAAAAATAAAATATGATTATTAAATAATAAGTAAAGACAAAATGAGAAGAAAATATTAAGGTAACGACGCGATCATACCTAATTGGTCGTTACACAATATGGGACTTTTCGTCGTCACCTAACAATAGATTTAATGATACGATACAATAAAATTTAAGTAACAATCAAAACAAACATTGTAGTCAAACTAACAGTACAGTACAACGGGTAACAACCATCTAAACAAGGTGTAAGCGAAAAAATCATATCTATCAAGGTTAGAAACCCTTTAATTTCTGATTTTAGATGAAAAGATGTAGTTCTATATTATTTGGAGCTAGTTTCTTATGCTAAAATTTTAAATTCTCATCCTTAGTACTAAAAATATATTCACACTTCTTAACAATTTATATTAGTTTACGAACTATTTGTATTGTCTATTATTTCTCTTTTAAAGACAGGGACTACGGAAGTGAGGTGCAAACCTCTGATAACCTTTGACAACACTGCCTCAAGTGGAATCCCATTTTCCCTTTTTATGGGAATTGCAATGTAATGGTTTTCATTATGCATATTACATTTAATCACCTAAAGTCCTGAACCTAAAATCTCTTTGAATCAATTTTATGGTGTTAATTGCACTGACAATTTACAATTGTGGAAGATTAGTCATTACTTGTAAAAAATATCAAGTAACTTAGTAATAAATTTTGGAACTTTTGGTTCTTGCAAATAAATATTCTGAATTTCAATTCCCATATCGAAAGGAATTTTTCTTTTCCATGTCACAATATTTTGAACTTAAATCCAAAACCATGCTTGTGAGCATAAGCTTGGGCTGGCTTATTTACTGGTGATCTAAGTTCAGGCCTTCCTTCATTTTGCTGACTCATTCAGATTTCTAAGTTATTGTAGAGCCATATTCAGATTGTCTTGCACATTCCATGACCTCATTAATAATGCATGTATGTCACTTAGATTTAACAAGTGTACTAGATCATATTGTCTCAATGCTGACCTGCCATAGCAAGTTTTAGCTTAGAAACATGTGTTGCTGGCCTTTTCCTGTCACATATAGTCTTATGTTGCTACGTTACTTTGCTACACATGAAATATCGTGCTGTGAATATCTTGCTTTTATTTTGGTTTGGTGCAAGCTATTTTTTGTACAGTTTGCTATGATATAACTTATAATTGGTCCTAACATATTTTTAGCATCCCTGCAAATTAAGAGGAAAATGTGTAGTATTTCCCTAGTTGTGCAACTATAGTTTACTCTGTGTTCGTTTCCGACTGTTGTTTGGTGCTTCCATATGCAGCTATTATTCTTGTCCCAACTCGAGAATTGGCCCTCCAAACATCTCAAGTTTGTAAAGAACTTGGGAAGCACCTAAAAATTCAAGTGATGGTTACCACTGGGGGGACTAGCTTAAAGGACGACATAATGAGACTGTATCAGCCAGTTCATTTACTTGTTGGAACTCCTGGAAGAATTCTTGACCTTGCAAAAAAGGGGGTGTGCGTTTTGAAAGATTGCTCCATGTTTATCATGGATGAGGTAATCCTTTCTTGAGTAAATAAATCAGAGTATTAATGCCCGATTGTCTCCTGAAGAGATGTTTTGAATGCACAAGCGATGTCAAAATGCTTAAATTTTTTGATAAGCTTATTATCTATAGACTACACTTCATGTGCAATATAGGTGAAGTTTTAATCAATTCAAGATCTTTGATGCAGTCAGTTTTATTTTTGCTGTTGAGAAACTATCAGCGATTTTGGCTAAGATTACTTATGATTCTAACTTACAATCTTCAAAGTCTTGATGCAAGTTTCTGGCATGTTGAGAATTTTTTTTTCAATGGCTACCTTACATGAGTTGATTGGAATTGGATAAATCGTTTTCTGCTTGTCCTTCCTGGCAAGACAGCATACATAATTCTAAATTCACTTGTGTTTACTTTTGTCCTTCAGGCTGATAAGCTTCTTTCACCAGAATTCCAACCTTCCATCGAGCAGCTGATCCGCTTCGTACCTGCAAATCGCCAGATTTTGATGTTTTCTGCAACATTTCCTGTCACTGTCAAGGACTTTAAAGAAAGATATTTGCGCAAGCCATATGTTATCAACCTCATGGATGAACTTACGCTCAAGGGTATAACACAATTTTATGCTTTCGTTGAAGAAAGACAGAAGATTCACTGCCTTAACACTCTCTTCTCAAAGGTAGTCCTCGTTTTACTATGGAACGTAGGTGTTAAAATTAGCGCAATGTGCACATGCTAACCAATTTCTATCTGTTTTTCCGGTGCAGCTTCAAATTAACCAATCAATTATTTTTTGCAACTCTGTAAATCGTGTGGAACTTCTTGCCAAGAAGATTACTGAGCTGGGCTATTCATGCTTCTACATTCATGCTAAAATGCTTCAAGATCATAGGAACAGGGTGTTTCATGACTTCCGTAATGGTGCCTGCAGGAACCTTGTTTGTACTGGTATGACTATTGCATCTGTTCAACTAGTATGGTTAATTATTGATGTGTTCATGTGTTAAATGTGAATATTAGAATTCAATGTTATTTATTGGTACTTCTAAGTACATAGTAGTTCTTTAAACCGTGCGGCTTATTCTACGAGTTTCTGTTCATAATATGTTCTCACCTAGGCAAATATCATGAGAAATATTGATGCCGGGTGTATTGTGGTGTAACTCGTTTGGTTGCAAGTGCCCCATTGTTGGGTCAGATTGCATGTACTTATTATCTGACCAAAACATGGTGCTATATGTAGTTGCATCGTTTTAGTTAGTGTTGATCGGGTGAAATTTGTAGCTCTTTTGGTTGAGTCTTGGGGAGGGGGGATTAAACTAGATGCTACTCAGAGTTTATGCATTTCCTTGCTGGAATATGTGGCTTTACTTATTCCATGTTGTGATATTCTTGGTGTTGCTGAGCTCTCTTACATGGTACGCCATCCATTTGTTTATTTTGTAATGAATGATTCTCACATTGTTCTTAAATGATGAATTTTGACTTCATCTTTCATGATGCATAATTAATCTCATGATCAGTGTTGTAAAAAACGCGCTTAAAGCGAGAGGCGAGGCGAGGCCCTTGCGCTTTTATTTCGTGAAGCGAGGCGACATTGAAAAGGCGCTCGCTTCTACTGTAGAAGCGAGAAGCGCAAGAAAAGCAAAAGCGTAAAAAAGCGCGCTTAATTTGAAAAAGCGCTAATTAGGGTTTCTTTTTTTAAAATTGTAAGTTTTTTTTTTTTTTAATTTCTGAAATCCTTATGCGACTTAATATACCTCTTTCGCGACTTCAAATTTCTTTTTTGGACTGCTGCGAGACTAAGAAGCTGCGACTGCTTCTCTTCTTCTTTGCGACTGCTTTGCGACTTTTTTTT
>JAJOOO010007906.1:0-12810 GCA_029582685.1 Solanum piurae | reverse complement strand
CATTATAGTAGAGGAAACTAATATTAACCTGATAAACACCGGTATAAACATCGTTGACCAGATTTTCCATCATGACAGAAAGAGATATATTCTCGTTGACCAGGATGGAGGAGTACCTGGTAACATCCTTCGTTACAGTCCAGAAAATTCCCTCGGCGGTAGGCTCTGCAGTGCTGGTACGGAGGAGCTCGGCGCCATCAAGCCAAACGGCGGCGATTCGATCGTATTGCTCACCTTTAGAAGAAACATTGAACTGAAGAGCCACATGAGTCCAGGAGCAATTGGCTGGAGGAGAGTAAGAGGCGGAGACCGGCGGGAGATCCATCGTATTGGCGAAATCATGAGTAAGGATATGAAAAATACAAGAAGGAGGGAGATTTGTGAATGACAATGGACGAGTGATTTCTATGTATTGCTGTGGCTGTGAAGAAGTGTTGTGGCGAACACCATTTTTGTTAAAGTGGAAATGGTGTTCAGGTAAGGAAGAAGAAAATGGGGCAATAAAGCTGATGGTGATGAAGAAGAAGATGAGAATCGCCATGAGAGGAGGACCAGATACACTCATTTTTAAAAATTTTATTTTTTCAACTTCAGTGATTTAGATGCATTTAAGAGAGTGAGCGCATAAAGCTGGGATCCCATGTGTAGTGTTGACTAACAAAAACGAGTTGCAAAAATCTCTTTTAATTTCCAAATAAATTATTAATTTATTTTTAAATTATTAACAATCTTAAAAAAATACATTTTTACTTAACTAATTAAACTTAAATACTTCAATCTTACTACCCTACCAAAATATATTTCTATATCATGTGGCAAATTAAAAGTGTATTTAAGTTTGTAAAATGTGTTTTTAAGGCTGTCAAACGAAACTAATAATTTGCGTTAAGTTTAAGTGTATTTTTAATACTTCTCTTGTATATGTTTAATATTATTAAAGTAAAAGATATTTTGATATATTTAATATATTTTTAATTTAAAATCATATATTCAAAATTTTCATCATTTTTTTAAATTAAGTATTAAGTAAACAAACAGATTTTAAATAATACCTGTCAGCATTCAAATTTTACGTGTTTTGGCATTAAATACTTGGCCATATTTTAAAAAAAAATTGAATATGGCAGTTTTTGTCGATGGACATTGATCAAAGATTATAATGTGTAAACAATTATGATTGTGGTCCTTACTAGAGCCGTACGTTCATAAACAGAATATTAAAAAAGGTCATGCTACCCAACTACTTCACTATACTGATATTTTTGAATTATTCTCCCTTCTCTAAAGTTTCTTGTCTTCTTTCATCTCAAAATGTTCTGAAACAGAAATACATATTTCATTCTCAAAAAAAGTCATAATTCACTTGCCCTTTGAACTGTACTGTGTTACTCTTCTGGTCCAATGTAAATAAAAATTTTGATATATTTTTTATAGTTTAAAATAATTTTTTCAAAGTTTAAGAATGTAATTTTTTTTTAATAGGTGTGTCAATTTAAAAGTGGATAAGTAATTAGGGACACAGGGAGTATTAATTATTTTTTAAAGAAATATTCTATTTGTTGAATAATACTAATGATTTGACACACATCTTAATAAATAATAAATAATAGAGGTAATATTACTTCATTTGTCCCTATTTAGTTGTCAAATATTTTCTAATTTGATTTCCTCTTTTACTTGTCATTTTTGACATATCAAGAAAAGATAATTCTCTATTATACCCTCAATTTATTAATGTCTTTAAAAATGTAATGAGTAAAATATGTTTGAAACTCTATCAATTAATAATTTAATAGCGATAAAATGGTAAACTCACTATATTGATTATTATATTTCTTAATAAGTGTGTCAAGTCAAAATTTGACAAGTGTTGTAGATAATGTGGCAGTGAGCTTGAATCTCTTGAAAGAGAGTGAGATATCTACACCTAGTCTGAATTTTTTTAATTCATTTTTGTCATTTCATCTGTAATTTATTATATTTGTGATATATTACACCAACAATAAATAAATAGAAACGAAGGGAGTATTACTATTTTTCTCCCCAACCAAACACACCTTGGTCATGCAAGTAAAATACTCCCTCCGTTTAAAAAATAATGATCTCCTTTCCTTTTTAGTCTGTTTCAAAAAGAATGACCTCTTTCCTTTTTTGGTAACATTTTAATTTTAGTTTTTCACGTGGCATGTTTAAAGCCACAAGATTGAAAGACAATTTAGTACATTTGACATAACTTTAATTTAGGATCATAAGATTCAAAAGTCTTCTTTATTTTCTAAAATTTCGTGCTAAATCAAATCAAGTCACTCTTTGTGAAAGGGAATGAGTTATAAAATAATTAGTATGATTAATATTTAAAATAACCGACTGAATGCTGAGATCAGTCATATACTTGTAATTGTTTTGCCCTAATCGAAGGCTAAAATTAAATCTTTAAAAAAAAAGAAAAAGAAGAGCTTAAGTGGATGGCTCCGATTTATGTTTTAACTATCCTCGATTCTATCCACTTATGTTGTTCAAACCAGTATGTTAGCCAAGGTCGTATCACCCGTGAAAATGGAAGTATTACATAGATAAGCTACTTCCAGTTCTCATAATTAATTAATTCTCTTCAATCTAAATCATGGCAAATCTCCTCTTCTTCTTCCTCCTCATACTAATCAGCTTTATTAATGCTCCAATTTGTTCTTCCCTCGAAAACTCTTCTCACTTCATCAAACATGGTGTTATTCAACAAAAATACTTAGAAATAAGTCGTCCATTGCCCTTCGCTAATCTCACTCCTTCATGCACTCTTCCCATTCTCACTCATCACTTCGGACATACTATCGGTCTTCCACCTGTCTCCGTCGCTTACGCCCCGCCGGAGAATTGCTCTTGGAACCATGTTGCTCTTCAATTCAACGCCTCTTCCAAAGGAATACAGTATGACCGTATCGCCGCCGTTTGGCTTGACGGTGCCGATCTCTTACGTACCAGCACCGCGGAGCCTACTGAAAGCAGCGCTTTCTGGACTGTTACTAAGGATGTTACCAGGTACTCGTCCCTCCTTGCTAAAGACGATATTTCTCTTTCTGTTATGCTGGAAAATATGGTCAACGATGTTTATACCGGTGTTTATTATGTTAATGTTACTATCTTATACTATTATATTGAGGAAATGAATGTTCCGTTATCAACTATTAGTACTAATCGGAAAGTCAGAATGGTAGATGATGTGTTTGTGGATAATCCTATAAGACGTTCGTTGGGTTTGAATGAAAAACCAGCAGATTTGATAATTCCGATTTCGGGTAATAATGGAGGTGAAGGATTTTGGTTCAGAATTCAAAGCGATTCGGAATTGAAGGGGAAGAGTGTTATCATACCGAAAAACACCTACAAAGCTGTCATGGAAATTTGCGTATCATTCCATGGCTTGGATGAGTTTTGGTACTCAAATCCCCCTGATTCTTACATAAGGGAAAATAGTTTGACTAGCCAGAGAGGCCATGGATCGTACAGGGAAGTTTTGTTGAATATCGACAGGAATTTGGTAGGATCTGTGGTTCCATTTCCTTTAATTTATCCAGGTGGAATTAATCCCCTCTACTGGGATCCAATTGTTTCAATTGGGGCTTTTGATCATCCTTCTTACGACATCGATATAACTCCATTTTTGGGGGATTTACTTGACGGTAAATCCCATTTTATGGGGTTTAAGGTGCTGGATAGTCTCCCTTTCTGGCTTGTGGATGCGAATTTGCACATTTGGGTAGATAAACAATGCACAAGTGATTGTGAAGTGCAGGGTGAAGTTGTTGACTATGGAACTCCTGATTACGAGATGGAGCGGTCTTCAAGCTTTAAGGGGCTGGATGGATCATATGAAGTTGAGATGAAGAGGAAGAGCCAGTATCACGGTTGGGTGAATTCGTCAGCAGGCAATTTGACAACTAGAGTTTCACGAGAACTCAAGTTCAAGAATGAGATAAAGTTTGATAACAAGGGAACTGAAAAAAAAGTAGAGCAGAAAGTGGAAGAAGAGATTGAAATACGTGTAGTCTCTGAAACAGGTATGAAGATTTCTCATACAACTATGAAGAGGGAATATCCTCTAACTATAACCACTAAGAGTTCGAAGCCATCAAGAGAAGATGGTACAATCATTATGCATTCTGAATTAGAACATGAATGGAATGAGGAGAAGAAGTGGAGGGACGGAGATTCAGATTCTCGTTCAAGCAGTTTGAAAAATGGGCAAAAATGCAAAGGGTGGATGTCTGTTCAAGATCGCATTGTTCTACAAGGTGGAGCAACGACTGAACAGAGTTATTCATATAATGGTGAAGCTAGCACCTATTCTCGGGAAATCGGAGCTGTCAATGGCAAGCTTGTACACGATACTGCAAACTACTTGAAGTTTCCTTCGGTTTCTGCTATGTAACACCTTTTACAAGTATCCGTTCTTGTTAAATAAATAATGCTCTCCTACCAGGATATCTGTGTGTGTACTCTGTAGCATTAGAGGAGATTTGATATTTTTGGTCCTTTTTTTTTGTATTATATATAACTAATTTGAAGGCGCATCTGGGATTTTGAGGTTTAGGATGTCATCAAGCTTTGAACATAAAAGTTACTATCACGAAATTGCTAATTGTATCGATGGATGTTCCCCAACAATTTTGCTTGTTAGTAAGAGACTTTTGACGGAAAATTCCTCGAAAATGTTATCTACAACTACAAGCAAAATGTTGAAGAATTGTAGTATGAAAAACTAGTGATTTCTACTAATACATCTTTTCAATTTATATAAATAAATCAATCAAATAAAAAAAAAATGAATTTTACGACAACGTGGTGCAAATAAAAGTTTGCTCCAACTTGTGAGTTAGTGTGAAAGAACAAAATAGCTACCACATATATTCTCAGTTCCATTATTTGACATCAAGCCAAACATAGTAACAAAGACACCAAATTTTAAGTTTTCAGGAAGAAAGAATCTCCTATTCTGTTTTAAATTTTTATCTTAAACAAATATGAGACAAAAGGCGAGGAATCAATTTCCAAAAAATAAGATAAAAGTGACAAAAGCTAAAAGCCAGATAAGTATTAAAAACATCCTAAATTCATTGTGAATTATTAGTTTCATCCTCGAATTATTGACATTCTTAAAAACATCTCTTTATTTAACTAACTGAATTTAAATACATCTTGATCTTGCAAAGTTAGTGAAATACAGTTCTAAATTCTTATCAAGTTTAGGAGTATTTCCAACACTTCTCTCCATTTTTTATTAAAAGTTTCATGGTCTTCCAAGAGTTTGAGACCACTTGTTATGTCATGTGGTAGATAGGATGTATATTTAAGTTTAATTAGTCGAGTAAAAAGTCATTTTTAAAATTATTAATAAGTAGATAACAAAATTAGTAATTTATGCTAAGTTCTATTTTCAGTACTTCACTCAAAAACAAACCCAAGAGAAAAGGTGAGGAATCAATTGCTAAAAAATAAGAATAAAGAGACAAAAGCATAGTCAAGCGAAAAAAGAAAAAGAAAACAAAAAATAGCAAAACTTATAAATTACCGCAATATCATCAGCAAAATTGCTGGACATAATTTAAACCCCTACGCCGCCGGCAATATTTGCCTAGTTTTGCAGACTACTTAAGTGCTTGTAATTGTACATGTTGCTACTTCCAGCAAGTCACATTTGTTAGAAATAAAAAGAAAGCAGATTTGATGTCTATCATAATTTGACTTGCAAGACATAATATTTTTGACATAAACGAGTGATACTGCGCATAAGATAAAAAATGATGCACTAATTAGGAATTTTTCTTTTTTCTTAGTTCATTTTGTTTCTTTTTTTAATATTTTATCTCTAAATTGGTGATTTAAAATAACAATGGAAAATTTTACTTCTTGGTGCTATGAATTTACTTAAAATGATAGAGCGTGTTTGGATTGACTTTTAGCTTATTTTTTAATCATTTTTGTTTGAGACAAAGTGCTTAAAAATACTTTTTGAATTTATTCAAATACTTCAATAGTGCTTAAAAGCTAATTTGGCTTAAAATACTTAAAATAAGTCAATCCAAACAGGCTCCAAGACAAAGAAATAAAGGTATATTATAAAGGGGTACTTACATAAATCTCACTACTTTAGGAGCTAATTACTTAGATATACTCTAGGTTGCAATATTATGTATCTTACCAGATTATGGTGCCTCTAGATACATGTATCTCGGATACATGGGGTCAAATTTAGGTGTAATTTGTTCTAGATACATTGTATCCAAGTGGATACGCATGTATCTAGGATACATAACAATTCTCGCTCGCCTCCCTTGCCTTTCTTCCATCTCGCTCACCACTATCCCATGTATCTAGTGATTTTCTTGGAAAACAAATTTCGAAAGCAAAAGAAAAGCAATTGTAAAAAATGATCCAAATATAACTTGGGCAGGCCTGAGTATGAGTTGTAGGTGTTGGTCACGAGCCGTACTAAGTGTAGATCAGAGGCTAGAACATTGAGGCTCATGTTGCACGCAAAAGTGTACGAGTTATACATCCATATTACGGGTCGTGAAAAGAGAGTCATGGAAAGTGTCACGCCCCGAGCCTACACCCTGGACGTGGCCGACACTCGAGAACCATTGTTGGTCCCCAAGCAAACCCTTGGTCTGGCTCAATACTCAGCGGAAGACTTACTTGAAAACATCAACACAAGCATTAACTCATAAGATCTCAATAATAGAGTAACTCAATAGAGGTCTGAAAATATATAATTAAACATAAACGATTTACTTCAAGTCTCAAAACATCACAAAGGAAGATAGGAAAAGACTCCTCAAAACTACTGTGTATGAAGCCTCTAAATATTATGATGGAAGTCTGGACAAGACTTAGGACATCCTAACAATACTGAAATCTAAAAGTGGAACCCTCCGGAAGCAAGGAGGTTCACCAAAGCTAGCTGAAATGCAAGTGCTATCAACAGAGCGCCTGTTGATGACCCTGAACACATGTGTCTGCATCATGAAACGATGAATGCCAAATGACGTCAGTACATTGAATGTACGAGCATGTAAGGGGGAAACAGTAACATATAGATATAGTTGAATTGACAGAAAAAGGGAAAACATACTCAACTTAACTCAACTCAACTCAACTCAATATGAAAGAAAAGATAATAACATCAAATATAGAAATCTTTTTAAAACAGTAGATAATAACTCAAAATGTATAAAATACAATAATAATTATTTTACTCTTATTTGAGAGATTCTCTAACCGAAAAGCATCACTATGAGCTACGTGATGATACATCGTCTCGCCCACGCTGCCAAAACTATCATATACCTTGTCGGGGTATAGAACATCCTCAACTAAGTGGATCCACTAAGCTATGCTTAAAAGTAAAAAGGAATCATCTAAAAAGTATGACCCTTTTACCCATGTTGACATACATGGTTTATGAGGATTTTGAGTTGTATGAACTCATCCCCATATCGGTGTTCAATACTACTCCCAATAATATATAACTCATGCTCATATATTTAAAAACATAACTCATCCTCAACCCGAGATTATTGCTCAAAAGATTCTCTTAAAAAAGATAATGCTCAAAAACTCCCCATGACCTCGTTTAGAAATCAAGGTTCTCCTCTCGTTTTAAATGTAAAAGTGTTTAATTTACACTTAGGAATACTTAGTTACCTTATATTCATTTTGAAACATGAAACTCAACTCTCCTCATTCTCATACTCAAGTACTCAAGTCTTAAATCAAGTTTTAAAAGATCGTAAAAGACTTCTCAAAGTGACTCAAAAGGTTTCTCGAACTGTACTCTTTATCTTTACTTTAATTTTGAAATGAAGATTTAAGAGTTAGAATTAGGATATATATAGGATCTCTCAATTATTAATGAAGGCATAGATAGTTAGTATCAAGAAGAGAACTGAAACTCAGCTCAAAGGAATAAGTACATAACAAGAACGGAGGAGGAAAATGGCCCGACGCTCCTGGTGCGTTGGTGGAGCCGTGCCAGGCCTCCAATTTCTGGGGTCAGTTGGGGCGCACTGTAGGTGCAGGGCGCCATCCCTCCTAGCGCCTTGGGGGCGCTATGCCCCACCCCAAACCCAGAACTTTGACGAGCTTTCTTGCTCAATTTCAAGTCCTAACTCATCTAGAATCAAATGATTTCTTCCAATTCCTTTAAGATTTATAAACCTAACACCATTTCAATGAAAAAACCACACAAAATCCATCAATAACAACACTCATCTGCAAGACCCTCACCTCAAGAACTCAACAAGGCTCCATTGTTAAAGAATGAAGCTAAAACCTCAAGAATTTCTCAAGAATTCAAATCAAACAACCTCAAAAACAAATTTATGGATGAAAATCACATGATTGGCATGAGGATGAACAAACCCAACACTATGAAAGATTACATACCTCAAAAGAACTAAGTTTTTGGCGAAAATCTTCCAACCTTGAATGAACGCTTGGAACTTTCTTCTTTTTCTGCTCTTGAACTTCTCTCTAAAAACCCTACGCTCTTTTGGAATGAATAAAATTGATCTCAATCAGTTTTGACCCCTAAAAGGGTGATAAAAACGTTTAGGCCTAGTGGGAGTAAGGAAAAGACCAAAATACCCCTCATTAAAATGGATGAAATGCCTTAACTAGAGAGGTTGCACTCAAACGGGCATATCTCCTTCATCCAAGCTCGAAATTTAGCAAATTTGACGGCGTTAGAAAGAGGACTCAAATACCTTTGATTTGATACCTCATGGGCCACCTAACTCATTATGTGCTAAAAGTTATGATTGTTTGAAGCCGACCCAAAACTCACAATTGTATAGTAACTTGTATGAAATCTCAATTTAGTCTTTCTAAGTTCGAGGTGTTACATAAAAGATCTGATGGTTTTGACTTTTGACCCAACATGCACGGGATAAGTCACGAGCCGTACTTTTATAGTATGGGTTGTAAAGACGCATCCATAGAAAAGACCTAAGAGTGTGCACTTTGAGTATCAATGGGCACGGAAGAAGGTACAATTGACATTTTCTTTGTACGAGTCGTACCTATGAGGCGTATAAGGGAGATTCTGTGGAAGATAATATAACCACAACTCGTACCAAGAGTCGTAGGTCCTAGGTACGAGTTGTAGAATTTCCCATAAGAAATGTTGGAAGATTTGGAGAATTGATAAAGGCTATGTACATCCACTATCTAGGTTATTTAAGATAATCCTACGAGGGCACGTAGTTTGGGACTAGAGATTACTACAAGATACTAACCTATCAGACCCTCCACCTCAAAGTTCTCTCGGTACTAAGTTAATCCCAACAGAATAAATAAAGTCAATTATCAAAGCATATATTAGGAAAGACAATAACCATAATACGAATTCAAATCATGAAGTTGTATAAAAATAGCTCCTTTAGAAAACCATGATTTCATAACTTCATTTATATAGACCCGTATCTTTCTAAGTATCTAAAATCATGATTTCCTTTCAAATTGTGAGAAAACCTTTCACAAGCCATTGATACTTAACTTAAAAGCATCCTTAAATCATAAATTCATCCTTTCATAAAACATGCATAAAATCCTTTATCAATTCATGATCATAGTTCATAGTTCATAGGTGAAAATCAAAGCATAAAGCATGGGTTCATATGAAATCAATTAAAAATATTGTAATTAGATTAAATAGTGCATAATAAGATAGAATAACATCAATTGAAGCATATCCCATGGAAATTGAAATAAACCCTAATCGAATTGGGTGAAATTGAATTGAAGATTGAAGTTTTTTTGGACCCAATGGATGAAAGAGATCCATTAGTGAATTCAAGACCCAACAGATGAAAGGTATTCATTGTGAATTCCCACATACCTTGGCAATCAAAGCCCTAAAAATTTGGAGAAGAAACCTTTAAACTTGATGAAATCCTAAGATCCTTCCTTAAGAGCTCTTGAGAAAATTTGGAGAAGATAACTTAGGAGTTTTAGGGGTAATTTTGTAAGTGAATGAGAGGGATGAGTATTATTTTGAAGGGTAAAAATAGTTATATGGACAAAACAAGGTATTTTAGAGGTTTGGTAGATAGGAAAAGACCAAAACACCCTTCATTAAATTCTATCAGACGGGGTCTACGGCTTCGACCTATGATCCATAGAACTTTCTACGGACCGTACTAGTCAGTCGTAGATCACATACTTGGACTCAATAATTGTGATTGATTCCACAAGACCTTCCTACGGTTCGTCCAACATTCTACGAATGGTAGCTAGTTATCCGTAGAACCCCTATTCAAGCCCAAAATTTCATCAAATCTAGATGAAATCTTCGGGTACTTCCTACTGCACGTAGATCATCCTACGACCCGTCCTAGTCAATCATAGACCCAATTTCAGAAACTCGACTTTTTCAAATCTCAACTCAGTTTCTACAAGTGTTATCTACGATACATAAATGCTTCTATGAACCATATATGGGTTTCGTATGTCTGAAGCAATAGCCAAAAGAAACCTTTCTTTTACAATTCAACTTTTCAATTTTTGAGGTGTTACAAGAAGGTATTGGATCGTCATTTCAAGTCGAGACACTTGACAGTGTTCAGATAGCTTCTATGTTGGATCAAATAACAAAACTTACACAAATATTGACAGAGTCTGAGCAAAAAAGAATTGTTGAACAAAAAACATAAATGACACCATTGACCAAATCAAAGAACAAGTGTTCAACCTCTCTTGTCGGTCTGCTACATCATTTTCTACCGAGGACTCCGACGACACTTATGAGGATGAATACATAGAGTCCACACCATAGCTTGCATCCCTTTAATTTGTGAATAATTTAGAATTTTGAACTAATTTTTGAGTGTTATTGAATGTTTAATTTAGTTTGTTATTATATATTTTATGTATAATATTTATTTTTTGATATGAATGAGCTAAATTGATTATATTTGTTAGTGGGCAGTAGAAACTGTCACTTTCTGTAGTTAAAAATATTGCAGTAAAAGTGACGGACAGTGTGGTTTTGTCCGTTGTTTTTATGCATTTTTTTTAAAAAAAAATCTAGAAAAGCAATGAGTATGGTCCTTTAGTCCGTTGTTTTTCTGCATTTTAAAAAATATAAATTCTTGAAAAGTGACGGACAAAGACGCTTTATCCGTCGCTTTTCTGCATTTTTTTAAAAAAAAGTAAAAAATCAAGAAAAGCGACAAACTATGTCGCTCTGTCCATCACTTTTATGATTTTTTAGAAAAATAAATATTGAGAAAATCGACGGAGTCCGTCATTTTATAGTGACGAAGTCCATCGTTTTCTCAAAAAGAAAATTTGAAAAAACGTAACAAAAAATGACATAGTTCGTTGCTTTAAGGCAACAAGGTCCGTCGTATTTCGAAAAGTGATGGACTGGACTACGTCACTTTTTTGTCGATTTTGACCTAAAAAGCGACGCAGTCCTTCGCTTTTGGCTGTCATTTTTTGGTTATTTTTAGTAGTGAAATTAGCTATTTCTGGAGAAGTTCAAGGTAATAGATTAGGGTTGGTAGCCTCAAATAGGGGAGTGCAAAAATCGAACCGACCGACAAATCAAACAGCAAAAGTGTTATTGATTTATTGTTATTGAGTTATTGGGTTGACTGTTATTTAATGGTTTTATAAAAAGAAATATTGGGTTATCGGTTCGATATTGGTTTTTTAATGTTGAGTTATTGGATTAACCGATAACCCATTAAGAATACAATAAATTACTATTTTAATTTTTAGTCATATATAAATATCAAATAAAAAATATTAATATAATCACTATGTTAGAGTATAACTATTAGGACCCTACACAATTAACACTACTTAACTATGTTCTCTTCATTTACCTTTTAGGTTTTAGTATTACGGTAGTCTTTAGGTTCACAACGTCAAAATCTAAGAAACTAAGAACGGCAACAACTAGCGTTTGCAACAATGACGACGTTAGTTAGGCAATGACTAGGGTTGTGAATTCTGAGTATTTGCTATACTTTTACTACACTAAGCAGAATTATTTCACTTAATGGGTAATTTGATTTCTCTCTTTTTTATTTCGCGTCAAATTGTTAGACAAGTCATATATTTGTCTTGAAAGCATTTTCTTATTGGTTAAACCAAAAATCAAACCGTTAAAGACCAAGAAAAGATAAACCGAAAACTGATAACAAATATCTTATTGATTTGGTTATCAGTTTAGCTTATTTAAAAATTGGAAACCGATAAATCGAATCAATAATACTTAAAACCGAACTGAACTAACCGATACACACCCCTGGTGTCACCCCCCGAGCTACCCCCGAGACGCAGTCACGAGACCTAGGACCACAAGTGATCCTAAGCTAACCCAGCTGGCATGATCATGAGCATACTAAATATAATAAACTGATGCAGAAGCTATAATCATAAGCAAAATGAAAAGATGGGGAATACCCATATACTAGAACTGAGATAAATGAAAACTGATGAGTTTAATACAAAGGAAATATTAAATTCATACTAAGTTGAATCTAACTATGTCTGAAATAAGCCTCTAAACTGACTAGAAATGTTGGGACATACCCCAACTAGCTCTAGCAAAACTGAAACTAAAGACAAAGCGATAAAGATAAACATGTCACTAGTCCTTGAAGAATGAGGACTCACCACTGATGTTGCTGAACTGAAGATCGGAAATTGATCTAAGCGTGATCTGGATGCTGAGAACCTGAACCTACATCACGAGAAGATGTAGCGCACGTATGCGTCAGTACTTGAAAGGTATTGAGCATG
>JAJOOO010007905.1:0-16952 GCA_029582685.1 Solanum piurae | reverse complement strand
GAACAAAAGTTATTAAGTCCGTGAACACGATGACTCTGTTGAGAATTCCCACATCAGAAAAGAGATGGAAATTTGGTCTCTTTATATGGTTTTGAACAATCATCCCTTCACAGACTAGCTTTTGAGATTGAGTTATGCCCAAAATCCATCTTTTCAGACTCCCCTCTAAATCGGCGACTGTCACATAGAGGTGGGCCGATGGAAGAAAAAGCACATGGGATATTGCACATGCTAAGGTAAGAGGCAAATAGAAGAGAGAAATAAAGTGTTGAGAGAGAGGGGGCATGTGACAATGTATAGACAGTGAAGCAGCATGAAATGTACAGCTTGTTCTGCACATTCCCTGCATGCTCCTCTGCTCTATTTCCTTCATTCTTCCTTTGCCTCACACCACAAATATTGTTTTAACTAACTCGATCTCAACCATATATATAATGGATGGATAAAAGTTATTCGCGCTCTGAGTGTTTATACCAAATAAATGAATAGACGCAATATCAATGTATTATGTATCTCAATTGTTGGCTAATAGAAATATGATTATGAGTTTTAAAAAATCCACAAATTATTTCAATTTAGTCACATGTGAGCATGTGATTTCCTAGCTATCTATATACGGCATGTAAGCCACGTGTGACTAATGCTCGTGCTTTCATCTGTCATTAAATAATTGATATCTATAATCTCAATTTATTGTACTAATATATTTCACGAACTTGTGATTAAAGTTGTCTTTTTCCAACTCAAATCCTCTTTTTTAATAATTCAATTGGAGTATTAATTTAGTGCCAACCCTCCCTCTCCACCTTTTATTGATTTTTTTTATCGTATACAAAATTCTAGCTCTGCTCCTAATTATAAGAATGATAGTAATAGATCTATATATTTAGGTCCCTGCTGCCGAATGTGATTTTAAATTTTGTTTTTTTTGACATAACAATGACAATGAGCGCGCATCTCATCAAAAATTTACAATGTACAACTATTTGATAAAGACATATTGGTGAAACTTAACTTAATGCATTGTCTAATTCATAAGAATTTATAAGGGGGTATATTGTTTTTATTAGGAAAGTATGACGCATCAATTGAAACAGAAAATAACATTTGAGATGTATATATGTATATAGAAAGTTATACTGTAAATACGTAAAACTTATAAACCTAATTTATAATCATGTATCGTCAAGTGAATACATCAACATCAGTAATAAATAGCAGCAGCAGCTACATTTACGATTCACCATGTGTTTCACTTGTCTGCTTTACTCCTTTTGTTTTTTGGTCGGCATTGTGCACAAGCTGAGCTACCTCCCTTATAATATATACTTATTTGTTATTACAAAAACATTTTTTTTTAGAAAAGAATAACTAGTACTTTTGGTTGCTGATCTATATATCACTTTACTTCAGTCAACATTTTTATATTATCACCTTCAATAGTACTCCTAAAAAATATTGTTGTATATATGATATATCAAACCATTGTCGTCATAATATAATAATACATGTTTCCATATTAATTATGAAGTCATTATTATATTTTCCAACAGAATTCCCTTGTTATGAATACGCCCGCTCCACTCTGCCGGTTATCAGAAGGATATAAGTCGATGAGTTCACGTGAATTTAATAAGTTAATAATCGGTGCCTCCTTCTTCTTTTTTGGTTTTAAACGATTTGATAAGCCCACTTGTTTTGTCCCGCATGCACAATTGTTTCTGCGTTTCTTCTTCTTTTACACTTTTTCCCCATTTGTCGTTTTGTTAGACCTTTTTCCTCTCTTCTTTTGTTCTTCTGTTTCTTTTTATTCATTTTTCCTTTCCCTTGTAATGTTGCTATGCTTGCGTCGGAGACATTTCTATGTTTTTCCTCAAGATTTTATACAATTTTCCCTACTTTATCTTTTCTAACAATCCCTTTATTATACTTACAATTTATACAAATTAACTAATTGTGAAATTTCATAATTAATTCAACTAGGATATAAATAAGAAAATAGGGTATTTTTCAATTTATAGTCCGTTTTAAAAAGAATGTTTGTTTAAACCCTTTAATTCTTTTTTATTTATTTAAAACTCCATGTTATGAAATCAAAATTAGATAAACAAATTGAAACGAATAAAATTATAAAAGAACATGCAATTAATTAAGAGGTAATAACATAAAGTTCGTCTAATATGTCATATCTTACATTTAATATAGCGTTAGCCAAATTTTGGGAGGCGGAATGATTTTGTTCAAGCACATTGGGCGGACTTGTGAAGTATGTGGGCTGACAAATGACAATAAGATACCATATATGGGCCATAAATCAAGAGCCTTCTAATTCTTGGTCCGTAATATTATGCATTACATTAAGAAGAAATTACACGGATAAGCAAACATATATTAGTTAATTAGCTAATATAACTATAGTTTTTATTAGTTACCACTCGCAACTTAATTTTAGCTATAATTACTTGTGCCTCTCTCCTCTCTTATACATATACCACTATATGCCCTCTCTCGCTCGCATCTCTCCTTCGTCTCTCAATCTCGCTCGCTTCTCTCCTTCGTCCCTCAATCTCACTTGCCAGATATACAAATACATATGTATACCAATTACAACTTACACACACACACATATATATATATATACACAATTATCTGGCAGATATACATATACAATTCGCCTCTCTCCACTCTCTGTCCTCTCTCGCTTGTCTCTCTCACTCCCTCTCCCAATATCGTTCGCCTCTCTCCTGCCTTTAACATGTAGCTATGAATCGTGATTAATAAACTATAGTTATGGAGCCTAATTAAGTTTGTATGTCACAATAATTGATAATTCAATATGTTAAAAAGATATATGAAAAATTTACGATCAAAGATAGATTTAGTTGAATCTAGAAATCTGAAAGGCCTCACATAAATTGGGAGGGAGTAATATTTTTTAATTTCAACTTTTCATGTGAAAAGTTTTAGACTACTTCAAAAATATTCTTTATTTTCTTAGTCAAGTCAAAATAAGATAAAATGAAAGGATTATATTTCGTGTTAAGTCAAAATAAGAAAATGATATCTATTTTTAAAGCAAAAAGTGGGATGCGACGAAACGCCGTCGTTATTGTTCGGGCCTTGACAAGGGCTACGATCTGGTGCATCACCAGCATACAATATAAAGAATTCTTGCACCGTTATCAAGAAAAGATGGGACCCACAGGGCCCAATCCGAACGGTACGCAGTTGTTTTTTTGGGACACACATCAATAACAAATTTATATTTCTCTCTCTTAAATGCAAAATTCTGCTAATCATTTTCTCCTCCGATTCCGGTGACGATTACCGGGGAATGTTTTCCGATGACGGTCTGATTTCTTTAAAGAGGTAATAATTTCATATTTTTCCTTCTTTGTTTCAGTTGTTTGATTTTTCCTGACGTTCATTTCCATTGATTGATCATATCTCATTGATAAATAAAAAGTTCATAGGTTTAATTTAGGGTTATATTCGAATTAAGGATTCAGATGGAGAGGAATAGATATAGAGGATTCATATGATGGACTACCAAGTTCGGATTGTTAATTTGCTTGTTGTATTTTCTAATTTAGGGTTTTTTTTCTTCTTTCCGTTGGTTTTTTCCCCCTTTTTTTAACCCAGAAAGTTATACTTGTTTGTTTGTTTTCAGCCTTAAGAAAGCGGACAAAAATTGAACCTTTTTGGGGTGGGTGGGTGGAATTACCTTTATTTTGCTCATTTTCTGGATGCGTATGCTTTGTCCTTTTCATGTACCGGTTGCTAGTATTTTTTATTTTTTTTGTGAGTAATTGTTGAATCTGTTTTAGTAATTTTCTGAAAGGGGCTGCCTTTTCCCTTCAAGTATTTTCTGGGATTTTGATCAGTTCACTGAGTTTCCTCCAACACCATAACATCTCCTTGGTGTTTTCATAAAGCTGACAGCTACTTGGATATATGATCTTTACATGACTTATAGTGTTCTTTTACAGGTCAATAAGCAAACTGCAAAGACTTTTGTTTGTATATTGCTTATGAAGGAAATAAGAAAATTGAAATTTGTCCTTGGGTAGACCGTTGCAGAAGAACGATTCATTCTTCTCTTTGCATCTAGGCTGTTTTATTTCCAAGAAAATCTCTACGTAGGAAGAATTATCATTGCGAGTTTTTTGTTTTTTCGTTCTATTTTTATATTTGAAGATTTATTAAGTTGGAACTTTGAAACTCATTTGTTTTGAGATATTTGGTCAGAATAAAATATGACCCCGGTGGTCAGGAAGTGTTTTGAGATATTTGTAGTAATTAACCTCATAGGTTCTCATTTCACATATCTTTATAGCTTCCTTGTTTGTCCAACATCCATACTTTTTTCTTTTTTCTTTATTCACAATTTCATGTCATCTAAGCATGATTTAGTATAACTGTATACTTAGATATTTGGGTTATCTTCACAGTTACTCTTGATTTATTGCATAAGGAAACCAGTTTTCTTAAAACTGAAACTCTGCACGCAGATAAGTTCATGCTTCTGCAAGTCATTATCTAGGTGAAGAATTATCCTTTCTCTGAAGTGCAGTATGATTGCATCAACTGCAAGGCATGAGAGCTGATTGCTTTGAATTACCAAAATCTTTATAAAGAGCTGAAAAGCAGACTATATTCCATCTGGTTTCCTTGTTGTGCACAAGATGGCATGTGAAGAAATTCTGAAGGCTGTATTTCCATTTCTGGAGGGCACTGAACTGGCTACATGTATGATAGTGTGCAAACAGTGGCGAGATATTGCACAAGATGATTACTTCTGGAAATGTCTTTGTTCTAAAAAATGGCCATCAATTTGCAAACGGTCATCACCTCCCACTGTAACATACTATAATCTATTTCAGAACTTTCATAAGCGTCCATACCGCCGGACTGTTCTCCCTCCAAAGCTTTCCTTCAGTGACTTAGAGTTCTACATTGACATATGGACTGAAGAGAAAATAATATTTTCAGATGTGGTCCCAGGGCCTGTTCTTCAGAAGGGAATCTGGATCCCACCTCCTGGAATCTGTGATGTGCTTAGGTTCCACTTGGAAGGGCCTGAATACAAGATGACTCTACCTGTGGAACCAAGATTTACAATTCCTTTGTGCCAGACAGTCAGCGTCTCTGTGCTTGTTGGACGCAAAGATACAAATAAAGTTGCGTGCATTATCAAGAAGTCCCTTTTTGATTATATAGATCGAACAGCATATCGGGCTTTAGCTTATGACTACCTTGACTTCTCCTCTCCTATGTGCTTGTTTGTATCTGGTGTTCGGGCATGGATATCTTTGCTGTTCATGGACCATGGTAATGAGGGGGCACTTGATGTTTTTGGGATTGAGATGGATTTCTGCGATGCTGCCAATTCTGAAGACGAGGTCCTTTGGCTTCTAGACATGCTGGAGTGGAAGTAAGTTCAGTGACTTCCAGATATCTGTCAGGTGGCCAGTCGCCTAAGTTGTTGTATGTCCACTTTGGCTAAAACTTGTACATAGTTATGCTGCTAGAGTGAACGACCATTTAAGTTGTGCACTATGCCGAATTCCAACTCAAAAGTTATTTTTCTGAAGTACAGTTCTAGTTGTCGTTGGAAGAATTCACAATAAGATACTCGTATATCATTTCATGTATTAATTATGTATGACTTATGCTGCAAAACCTGTTCATTTTTTTCACTCTTCTCTGATGCAGACTCTTTTAATATCATAGTTGATTTAGATTTCCCCCGAGGATGAAAGAGCTATCCTGTTCTTGCTTTTGTGGGACATCCTTTAGTGAAAATATATCCTTTCGGTGTTTGCTTGTTAATTGTGTGTAATGACACTATCTGGCCACTGTTCCAGAGGAAGAAAGACTTGTTTTAAGACTTCTGTGTTTCCTTCATACCGTGAACTGAATTAGAACTACTTTCGATGTTTTAAGACTTGTTTCAAGGGTTTTCAAAACATCAGTGGAAACTTAGCAATTCAAAATAAAGAAGGAATCACAGTGGAAATTCGTTCACGTTTGATCCTTAGTTACAAAAAGTATAACAGTTAAAAAGGAGGATAATTTTTATGTGAGTTGTGATATCTTTTGAAAACAACATGAAGTTCTTATCTAGATTATTTATTATCCTCCGATGTCTACCCTAGCGAGCACTATGAAATTTCACAACCCTTACGCGCTGTTTCTACTAAGCCAGCCATAACGTCAATGATTACAGTAGACTTCCACTGGAGATCATATTATTATGCCAAAATTTCTAATAACGAGAAAGATAACGCAATAATCCTGCTAACAACTAGTACTATTTTACAAATGTGGAAGAACAAATACGCATCATTATGTTACATGAGTTTGGCAATTAGCCATATGTAGGCCCACAAAACGTTCAGTTCAGTACAGGCTTCGATGATGACTTGAGCTCTCAGGAACAATTGGCTCGCCAGTGAAGGGGTCAAATTTGTATGGCTCACCAGTGAAGGGATCAAACCTGATCCGTGGTCGAGTCTGTTGATGATCAGAAGTTGGGGTAATGCGTGAATGAAGTCCAATTCTGTCAGCAGTAGCTGAAGGACTCCATGACGCCTGAAAAGTGGGACCTTCTTCATCCATCCTTGATACCCGACCAGATGGGAAGGATGTTGCCTGCAAAACGGGACTTGCTTCCTCCATCCTCCTTGTAGTCCCCCCGCCAAACAGGAGTGACTGCAAATTGGGGCCTGCTTCATCCATCCTTTTTTTGTGAAAAGGACCTGCTTCCTCCATTCTCGTTGTCACCCGACCATACAGAAGTGAAGTCGCTTGCAAATGGGAACTGGCGTCCTCCATCCTTTCTGTTGTCACCCGACCAGATAGATGGGGATCTAAATACGCTGAATAGCGAGATGTGTAAACATCAGCCCTGCAAGAAACCAGCAGCATATTGTTCATGTTACCTCAGTAGTTTTCTACCTTCAATAATAGGTGCTTTACTAAAGAGCCGGCAAAAATATATTATCACTCCAAGACTATTTTTACTTGCCCAACATCATTCTGCTCTTAGAACCAGACATGCAGCATAGTTCTAAAATGATCTAGAGTTGACGTGTAAGCTAACCTAGCCATGGGCAAGGGTAGTCGAGAGGCATATGAATCTAGATCTGGCAAACGAACTCTTGTAGAGAAGCTATCTGGTTCTGGTACCCTCAAGGCAACATCTTCTATCTTCGACTTGCTATCAAAGTGTTTCAATCCCAGCTTTTCAACCTGCTGCTATTTCCAGAGAAGACTTCATTAAATAGTGCGCGCAAAAGATAATAGTACTAACAAAGATAAATTTCTTGATGCTTATCTGCACTCTGCAGAACATACTTTAGAAATTAATGAAGCTAAAAATCCTCCCTTGTTCTGCATATCAGCTTCAGACCACATGAGCTATAAATGAAAGGCATTGGAGAATAGAAGCATGAGAGTCGATCTTCAATTGCTGTAGAATATACTACTAAAATTTTCACTAGGAATACAAGAGGTATAACTATTTCAGACCTGGTCAAGAACAGATATGGCAGCTGACTCGGGCAACATCTTAAGACTGGTTAGATTTACAACATCTATCTGAGAATAAAAACACATTCAAAACCTTTAGCCGGTTCAAGGTAACACAGAACATTCAACTTCAGAAATAGGTTACAGCAAATATTATGACGTAATAGATGTCGCATAAAGCAGGTGAAAAGCTTATGTTGCATGATAATTTATGCAGATTTGACAATGCAACGTGCTAACCAGATAAAAACATGTCAGTTGTTTGACCACACAAACATACAAGTAAACCATGTATTTGTAGAATTTGCATGTCTTATTTTTTCTGCAGAAAGTAAATCATGTATTTGTAGAATTTACATGTCTTATTTTTTCAGCTTCTGCAGAGATAAAGCGGGCCTATCCCTGATCCTAAGAAATATATTCCATGGATTAGGGTGTGTTAGGTATGGAACAAAGAACTTGTTTACCCATGTTTAATTGGTCAATGTTTTTGGAACATATTTTCTCTAGGAAAAGAAGTTCCTTACAATGAGGAAAATGACTTCCCTAGTGGAAGTAGGGAAAACAAGTTCCACAAGCAACATTCCACATCGGTTGTACTGAACACTGTACCCCCCCCCCCCCATCTGCCATAGAATTTGTCTTAGATTATATACAAATGCTTTTATGTTAATAATTTTTGCTCAAGTACTGAACACAAGAAAATAGGTAAGAAAGCCACTTATTTCCCAAAAAACATTAACCTTCATACTGAACACGCCCTTCATATGAACCATCAAAAGCATGGATCAATTCACTAACATTAGACATTTATATTAGTGAAACAGAATTGATAATTCCAGATACCACTCAAAAGAAAACAAAGAATTTATATCTTGCCACTATAACCCATATAAATGAAGAGGCAAGAAAGAGGATCACACATTTTATATCAGCTTGTTTGGCAGTTCAATAAACAAACACTTGAAGCCAATACAAACAAACTAGATAATGGCAACCAAAACGGAACTTGCCTTTCTTTGTCAATACATACTCACAGAAAAAGAAGAAATTTCATATTTTGCTGTTGATGATAACAAAATTAAGAAGAACACTATTTTGGCTAGAATTGACATGAAAACCTTCTTGATAAATTAGGAAGACATAATACATGAACAGAATTACAGCTTCGGGTAGTAGAGTCCATCCGTTAACTTACATCATATCTAGTAGCAATACCAAGCCGCAAGATCCGAACTAAACGCTCCTTGACAAGCACAGGTAGTGCAATTACAGCAGCTTCATAAGGATCCAAATAATCCATTTCCTGATTGAAGAAACATAATCAAAGCATAAGACGACAGATTCAGAGTTGAATGGAAAATAACAACCATTCAAATCAAAATGAGCTTAAACAGTCAATCATGCAGCTGACAATAACTTCATATAGACTCGCTTCAAGCATTTATGAACATAATGTTAAACACAATATTATTATTCTTATTATATTTTCTTGATATGGGATTCCCATCCCATCAAACCTCCATGGTGGAAGTGGAGTGCTACCAGAATATTATGCGCTAGGAGGATATTTACAAGAGCAAAAGGCAAGTTCTACAAAACGATTACTGGACCAGCATTGTTATATGGGAGTGAATGTCAGTCCTCTAAGGTCCCATATCCACAAAATAAGTGTTGCAGAAATTTTAATGTTAAGATAGATGCATCATACAAGATTAGAGAAATTCAGGAATGGTCATATGCCATAAGGTGCAAATAGCACAAATAGAGAACAAAGTGAAGGGTCTCTTAAGACAATTCGGTCATGCCCTACATAGACTCCAAATGAAAAGAAATGAAGTACACCACAAAATCACATAAAATGAAGTTATCTTAAAGACCCAAAAATCACATAGAATGAAGTTACTTAAGGACCAAAAATCACATAGAATGAAGTTATCTCAAAGACCAAAAATCACAAAGAATGAGCTTATCTCAAACACTTACAGTCGCATGAATCCATGCAGATTTAGAGAACCTCTAATACCATGGAACTTCAAGTTACAGATTATCCAATGAAATAGGTTCAGATAGAGTGCAATAGATAGTGTAAATTCATATTGTGACCCCAACTAGCTTGAGATTGAGGCATTAGTTGTATATTTGAAAAGAAGAACTGACGGTATACTACAAAGGTAGAAGCATCATATAAGCTTTGCCCAATGCAAGCCAGGAAATTTCTATCAGAGCCGCTTTTACTTTATTTTCAAAGGAAATTGTACCGGCAAATATTTGCAAGAATAAAAAGCCAGCATATAAAATATTTTAAAGGAGACGAGACATCAGAGATATCAAAAAAGAAATTAGCATCTGATAGGTGCATCACCGGTTGAGCTTTTGATTTAGGACCCCCAACCATCTCAACATTTGGATCATCCTTCAAAAGCTTGGAATGACTCTCAATGTTACTGGACATTTTTTGATCCTCACGACCTCGTTTCCTGTTCTTATCCGTTGGCCTCGCAACTTCGACCTGTTAGCAGATCATAATTGATCATCAATATTACATATCTGTAAACTATTGTAAAAGATATCAGCTTGGACAACTTATGAAAACTAGAAAGGACAAAAATCACCTGAATCCTGCTTGAGGGACCTCCCATTGGCCCTTGTACAGTTTTCTCATTCAATCCTTTAATAGCATTGTCAAGATCCTATCCTCACGGCATTCGTTGGTAGATGGGGGTGGGAAAAGAAACAAAAGAAAGACAATGTCAGCTAATATAAAGCGAAATTGCAATTTTAAGGGTCCCTTTTTTATTTTGATTTCTACTTTTCCCCTGATAAAATCAGATTTTCCCGCAGAATTGATATTCAATGCTACTACATGGATCATATCCTTTTAGTTTATTGTACTGACTCAAGACAAGAAGAATACTAATTGTCTATTATTCATCACAAGTAGAAGTAGCTTTAATGATGCTAAACAAGACTTGTAAGCATATTAATGGTAGGAAACTAATGACAAACTGTGATTCAAGAAATTTTCGAGTGGCTCCATTGCCAAACTTTCTGTTACTATCTCACACACCTGTTCAGGTATGCAGACAAAATTCCCATTTTAAGGACATCAGTTCCCTTCTCCCACTGCCCATTGAATTCACCTCCTTGAGCCCTCACAATATAGATCCCCTAACATTAGCCTACTCCATTGAATATTGATGGTTAAGGTAATTGTCCCACCACCTTAATCAGCTTCAAAATTGCCTGGTAGCTAATCTTTGCTGCTTTAGGTTTGGAAGAATCTCTTGTAGTTGACCAGGCACAAACAGCTTACCTCTTAACATCACTTGGCAATTTAAGCAACCGTCAATATTTCAATATGAATAAAGATTATTAGATGATCAAAATTACATAGCGAGTAAGAGAATTGAGAGAGGATTTAGTATTTACAGTGCTAATGGAGACAATTAAGGGAAAAGGAGTCATAGTTAACAGAGAATGTGGTAATTGGGATTTGGGGCTAGAGATTACTGAATGTTAAGAAGATGAGAAGAGACATTGTAGATTCAGGAAATGAGAGGGACAATGAAGACATATGATCAGTAGTGTTTGGCATAAAGAGCTCCGATGGATTTTATGCATCATATCGAAGAGTTGACAATGAAGACAGATGATCAGTTTAATAGATTAATATGCACCTACTAAACATCAACTGGAATAACAGTTTTGTTTAACCAGTGAATGAGATCTCAGATCTCCAAGAGCCAACTCACATTCTAGGAAGGATTGGAGAATTACCCACTGTTTACCTAGGAATGCTTCTTGGAACAAAGAGTAGATCTAAGGAGCTATGGAATGGAGTGGCTGAAGAGTGTGAGAAGAAGCTATCTAATTGGAAGAGCCAGTATTTATCATTGGGAGGCAGAGTAGTGCTCTCAATGCTGTCCTAGATACTATGCCTACTTACATGATGTCTCTGTTCCCAATTCCTGTAAATGTGGTCGATAGAATTGATGCTCTAAGAAGAAACTTCCTTTGGGAAGGCAATAGTGACAAAACGAAGATCCACCTAGTGAAATGGGATGACCTGCTACTCAGTAAGAAGGAAGGAGGCCTGGGAATTAAGAACCTGAGAATCCAAAATCAAAGTTTGTAGATAATATGGCTATGGAGATTTGTCTCTGATGAACAGTCTCTGTGGAAAAGGGTAATCAAAGCTAAGTATGACATGGAAGGGGTGTGGATAACTAAACAAGTCAGCAATACTTATGGTGTCAGTCTGTGGAAAATCATCAGTAATCTATGGTCCAAATTCAGCTTGAAAACCAGTTTCAAAGTAGGCAATGGTATGAAGATAGCCTTCTGGGAGGATGACTGGTTGGGTAGAGGATCTCTGAAGACCCTGTATCCTGATATATACAGCATTAATCAACAGCAAGAAACTACAGTTGGGGAGGTATGGACAAATCAGGTATGGACTCTAACTTTTAAAAGAAGGCTGTTTGATTGGGGAAGGGAGACTGTCTCTGAAAACTAAAAATGCTCAAGCATTAGGTGTCGAAGACTACATTCTGCATGAACTTTAACCCAAATTTGAAATTCAAAATAGTCAATTTGTTTACTTGTTCTAGGTTTTTTATTTTGAAGACATTATAATCAGACATATTAAAATAATTTCACTTTTGATATATGTAAATATAAGAAATCAATGATTTGCACCTAAACGTAGCCAGAAGACAAAAAATAAAATAAGGTACCATTCAACAAAATTACAAGGAGGGGGGGTTGAAATTAGTAATTGGAGCAGGAGTAGAACTCCAAAAATCAAAGTCAAACTCGTACTAACAATGACACGGCAGAACTTACAGATCGCTTATCGAAGTAAACAAATCCAATGGTGGAACTACCCTTCCTGGATAGAGCTACCTTCTCTACCTGAGATATATTAACCACATGTATGGTCAGAGAGTTTGATTTTTTGAATTTTTAATGCAACTGGAATAATCGGGAAAACATCAAAATGAAACTGCAAGGTATAATACATTGCCAAAGGGCTGAAAGAGCTTCTTCAAGTAATCTTCATCAGCACCAGGAGGTACGTTTCTGACAAAGGCTACTCTGATCTGACAATCCAAACAAAGGCAAGGTGAAAATGACAGAAATCTAAGGATTTTCATTCTCTAAATATCGTAGAAATGGAAGATTGGAAGAAACCTGAGCAAGTTCATTAGGATCAACTTCAGATTCCTCCTCAGCCCACTGTACAGATGGATGCAAGTTGCCACCGATGAGAAAATCAGATTGGGAGCCTACCCGTAAAGCACGGGCCGCAGCCTGTGATTGAGAATTTTGAAGGAAATTTATATTTGGGATCTTACAGGATTGTTTTCATTAGAGTAGCATATTCATAATGGGATGGAAGTATTGGATTTTATTGAATTATTTATTTGGCAGTAACCAACGGCTACTGCACAATATTCAAGAGTTTTGGGAAACATGTTACATGACAGTGAAGCAAACAAGGACAAATTTGGGAGTTTTAAGTATGAATTACAGCATATTCCTTCTGCATTGGTTCTTGAACTTGCACAGCAAGATACAGTGATTTCAGCACAGAAAGGCAACAGATTAAAGGCCAAATGAGGGTTCCAATTTTGATCCAACTGTAAATTGAGCAGATTACATAATCATATGAAGTTTGTTAAGTTCATAGTCGAGGATTAACAAAGTTTAGTTGCTCACTTAAAAGCCATCTAAATCCTATCAAGGCAGACACAAAGCTTGACATTACAACATCCAAAATGAGGAGTTGTTTTTTAAAATGTGGCATTGAAACTGAGATTTATGGATATAAGCATTTCTTTTTTATTTCAACAAACACTATGCCTTAATTAAGATTACCAATTGCTTTAGAGCTACTTGGATAAAATTGAATCATTAATAACTAAGAATCTACAAGTTTTATTAACAGCTAGAAGAATCAAGAAAATAACAGAAACTTTGATTCCAGAATACAACTTCAACAGAGTGCCCATTTACACATTTTGTGAGTGTTATCTATAATAATTATGGAAGTGTCATTCGAAAGACAGAAATCAACATAAAAGATGTGCACCAATGAAAAAGAGTTGGCCTGATTCTCCCTGCATCTCAAATGAATATCTAGTAATGACTTGGCACTGGTAGGCCTGAGCAAAGATACCTAAGTTTGGAGCTGGAAAATGTAAGGAACGTTCTCCCTTTTTGGTGGGATTGGAGTAAAATAACCTTTTAGAAGGAAAAAACGACTGTTACTTTGAACAGACAACAAAGAACAAATCAAAACTTAGCTTAGGACCTAGTAGCAGTATATTAGACTCATCATGTTATAAGGAAATTAAGTAAATTGTTCACAGAAGGCATAAAAATTGGTTTTCAATAGGAAAAGTCTAGTAAATAATTCATGATTGGGTAGAATTTGCACAACTTTTATAAGCTAGAATTCTTAACACCGGCGAATAATTTTTGGACCTTTACATTGGTCCAATAATATTCTTTTTGTATAAGTATGTCAAACATTGGAAATATCTGCAAGAAGTATGGGAGTGAAGAAAATTGAAGCAACTGGTCAAGCTGACCTCAGCAAACTAAAGCACCACAGCAGGAAAGCATATTGTTACAGATAACCAAGTGACAGTATATTGAGGCGATAGCACTTAAGATGTGCGGGGTCCAAGGAAGGGCCTGACCACAAGGGTTTAGTGTACGCAGTACGCAGTACGCAGTACGCAGCCTTACCCTGCATTTCTGCAAGAGGTTGTTAAAGAATTTTAAATCTATTAAAATGTTATCTTGTATAAATTATTTTCTATTTGAATTATGTAACATAACTATAATACTTTTCATGTTAATGCTTCTTAGTATTTAGGATTTTAAAATCAATTAAATTATACTTATTAAATTCGTCATTATTCGAATCAAGTTGGAAATCTTAATATTCGGGACATTGAAATTAATTAACATTTTAATTATCTCATTTACATCATTTCATTGCTTGAACATTTAACATTTCAGTATAGGAAACACGCACAGTGCGTACTTTAAGACTAGTAGATGAAAACATGGACACTAGAACATTGGAGACATCAATGATCAGATGTCATTAGGAGATTTTAGAAGTCCATATGGAGATAGCAGCCCTGGAGATACTAAAAGTCAAAACAACATAAGTACAAGAAGATGATAGCACTTTACCAGTTTAGTTAATATACAAATGGGTATAGAGGTAGCAGGTATCCCGTGGAATTAGTCGAAGTGCGCGAAAGCTGGCTCGGACACCACGGTTATCAAAAAAAAAATAGTAGAGCATTACGCTTAGAATTCATATAAATATATGGAACGTCTTTTATTTTGTCCTTTTTAGTTTCTAATAAGCACATTACTTACCAATTTTTAAAGAGTTTCTCACTAGCACACATAACATTTTCATGTGGTGTTCAAAATTTTGTAGAGAACAAATTCTGCAGCTTTTGTTTCACGTTTTAGAATATCTGGTATGCATTTCAGTCATATGTTAGAGATTGAAAAGAATGCTATTATCATAATTTAAGGATTCAATTTCTCAATCTGTAATAACATGTCTAAGAGTGTTCTTTTTTTATAAGGTGAGGTTAATAACATGTCTGAGAGTTTATTTCATATTGGGAGATTCCTCAAGAATCTAGGAATCATAATTTGGTTCTGGAACTGAGAATCAAAACCACGAACCTGAGCTTCTATCCTGTAGTATTTAAGATAAGATGCAACGATATGAGAAAAAGTGATGTTACAAAAAAGTTGAAATAATTCAACAACCATAATACTAATTAACAATGTTAAACATAGACAGAGGCACTTACAGCATGAGATGAGAATTTCACGAAGGCAAATCCCCGATTCCGTTGCTTCTGACCAAGTTGGACATCTCCAAGAATTGCAAGATCAACAGATACAACATCTGGAAAAACCTAGAGAGAGGGAAAGATGGATAATAAATATTTCAAGAGATTTAAAAAAAAGTGCACTCTAAGCAGTTAAAACGTGTACCTGGCGCACAATACTCTCAAATTCCTCGGCACCCCAACCTTTAAATAATCCAAACAAGCAATAAGGAATGCATACAGTTATAGAAAACTTGTCTTTTCCACAAGTGCCAAAGAAAACATAAGTAGAAGGAAGATCCTATAAGGTTCAAATTCACTACTCCAGAGAAGAAAATTTATCCTTATAAACTACCAAGTGTACAAAGCCCAAAATGAATGAGAAAAAGAAAAAGAGACAATTTAATCAAGACAATGGATATATATGAAATATCAGCCCATAAAATTGTAAGATAATGCCAAGTCCTTGTAAGTTCAAAATATCTTCTATGTACTGGCATCGTCACATTTTGAATGTAACTTGATATTGTCATTATAAAGCTTCTCCAGTGTCACAGAAAGACACTAGTTAAGTCGGGCAATAAATCTTGGACAACAAGATTTGCAAGAAAAATGAGACAAACCTTTGTTAAGATTTCCAAGAAATAGAGTGTCCTGCTCAACTGAGGGACGAATCCCAATTTTCTTCCCGTCCAGCTGAAATAATAGCCACAAAAATATATCAAATGTAATAGGGAGAAAATCTCACTGTTCAACAGATTACAAGCAACCAGACTCATAACAAGATGACTATTTTCCAAACATTTCATACTAAGAGAGAAGTAATCTTATCCAGTCACCAAGTTTCAAACCGTGAGCAACTGGCCCTTGGGGATTTCTCGGTCATCAAAAGAAAAATTGGGCATGGACAATATGAGCCGGATAAATAATACTCCCTCCTTTCCTTTAAATCACTTGCATTAAGAAACTAAGTTTACAATTCTACCTTAGAGAAAATGGTCTAAAACCCCCCCAACCTATACCCGAAATCCCAACTACACACTCCAACTTTACGGATGTCCTATTACCCCCCTGAACTTCACGCGTTTTACAGGTGAAAATTCAATTAATTTATTGTTTTTTTTCAATTTTTTTATAATTCCTTTCCACTTTTTCATATACTCTCCCATTTTCTTCAAATCTCTAAGATAACTTTTTCCCCCAATTCTTTCAAATTCCTATGGAATTGTGAGGAACAAAGATGAATATTGATAACGGGAGCTTGTCAAGCGATATTCGAGTTTTGCTTGTCGGAGAACATTGAAAAATAATCTAAAAGGATTTGTGCATATCGCTGCTACGTCGAAGTTTTGCTTGTTTCGCCGGAGCTCGCTGGTTGGAGCAGTCATGGTGGTTGTCTCGGAATGGGAGAGAGATAAGAGGAGAGGGGAAGAGGAGAACGGGATTTTGTTGGTGGTTTGGGTTTCGCCGGAGGCGGCGACAGTGGTGGCTGATGGTCGAGCAGCAAAAGAGGGAGAACAAACGAAAGCACTAGCAATG